>SKCR01015011.1:0-106181 GCA_019454045.1 Zanthoxylum bungeanum | reverse complement strand
AGAGCCGGGTCATAAGTCTGTTAAACCCCTCTAAATATTTTATCTCTTAAGCACTATTGATTCTATAATGAACAATTAATTCATAACAATTATGAATATAAAATACTTTCTATTCGTAATAGAAAAGTTGAGAGCTCAAATTGTTCAAGTCTCGAATCAACTATTAAAAAAGATATTCATCTGCTTCTCGTAAGAAGGAGTGAATTTCATATCTATGTAAAATATTCACAGCTACATACCAAACCATATCCCCAAAATACATAGTTATTGGCCGGGAATGCAACACCAACCTCACCATAGTAAATCAAAGGACATAGCCTGTCATACAGGAGTTCGTAATACACTCAGGATTAAGATTGAATCCATATATGACCATCTATTAGATAAAATGAATTTCGTTGGTTAACGGATATTAAAAGAAATTCTTATTTATCTGAGTCCAGTCCTATATGATCTTATCATACAAGGTGCCTCCATTCCCATGTCACTACATGAACGATCCCGGATCAAGGTCGTCATACAAGTATAGAATGGACCGCATCTATAGATATACCACAAACAAAGTACCCTTTTTGTTTGCTCTCTATGGACTATTTAGATTACTAATTTTAGACTTAAATCCTCTTGTGCATCAAACATACACAAAGTCTAAAGGTACAAGAGTAATCAAGGTAAACAAGACAATTGGACAATATGCGATATAAATCAAACAACTTTGATAAAATGAATAATGCATTTATTATTATTACAATAATCAATTCCATTTACAATACATGAAGCTCTAGGACATAAATCCCAACAGTTGGGTCACTCATTGATGACCTAAAATTGTTCTAGAGTTATTTCAAAGTGGTGAGACTTGTTTATTATGGTAGAGACTTGATTGAAACTTTGGATTTGTTTAATTTGGTATAATTTGATCATATTGATGTTTTTACAAAATTAGGGTACCCTTTCCAAATTTGGGGATTTTCATATATGTGTTGTGTAATGATGTATATATGATGTATATCAAGTTTGGTGATGATTGGATTTTATCTTGACTGGTTTTGAACAAGTTTGGACTAAAATGCACAAGTTGGAAACTTGGAGGGGCTCACGACAATTTGTAAGAAATTGTGGGTTTGAGTTGCAATTTTTAATTTGATGTGCATGACATGTTAAAATCACTTTGGTACTGATTTGGAATCATTCAAAATTGTATCTGACAATTTAAAGACCAAAATGATCAAAATGTAAAGTTTTGGGGTAATTCTGTAATTAATGAAAAATCTGGAAAAAGTTTTCAGAATTCTGTTTTCATGTATATTTGATGTACAAATCATTTTGGTTGTGATTTGAAATCACCTAAGTTTATTTTGAACAATTTAGGAGTAAAATGGTTTAAATAGAAAGTTTTTGGCCTTTACGGTAATTAAGAAGAAATATAATTATTGGGTAAAAAATTCAGATTTTAAGTATTGAGTAATTAAAATAAATAAGTTTATTTTAATTGTTCAAGGAAAAATTTTGAAATCAGAAAATTTTGATTTTCCGCGTTTCGCTGCGTTACCCGTACTACCTCTTAAAACCCCTACAATTATTATGTTTTATCCTAATTAAACTTGAGATTTAGGTTTTCCTATGTAGTTATTCTAAGGGTCTGTTTGTTTCGCCGTAAAATGATTTCCTAAGTAAAATATATTCCATGAAAATCATTTTCCGAAAAGAAAAGTGTTTTATGGTGTTTGAGTATCGCCTGAAAATATTTTTCAAATATTCAGTGCCTCCAATATTCTTTTTGGAAAATATTCTATAATGGTTAGAAGTGAGTAGGGATGAAAAAAGACTCATGTCCTGCACGAAATCGCAAGAACCCAAAAGACTAAGATCCAAAATTAAATTTTATTGACCATTTTAAGACCTATGCGGTTCCAAAATTTTGGGACCCAAGTACATAATTATTATATTTTTTTCAAGAATAATGACTATTTTCTTCACCTTATAGAAGACATGTGAGGGTTAAATGGGTAAATTTAACACTGAATGAGTTCGAGTTCTATGGATTCTCTATTGATGCCTAAATGACCTATTATATTTATTTCTCTTTATTGTAATGGATAATATATAGGTTGATGTGAAAGTTTTTGTTTTCAATTTGTGAATTATGTTATTTTTCTTTGAATTAAGAATATGTATTCACCAACATTGTTTTGAGGTGGGAAAACCATGGCCGATTTCGTAATTCCTCTTAAATATAAGTAGTTTTAGGTGTGCACATATTTTTCTACTGATTATAAGAAATAAATAGTGCACAAATTGTATTATATTATTATGTTTTATCCTAATTAAACTTGATGTTTAGGTTTTTCTATGTAGTTATTCTAAGGGTCTGTTTGTTTTTTCGTAAAATAATTTCCTAAGTAAAATAGTTTCCATTAAAATCATTTTCCGAAAAGAAAAATGTTTTATGGTGTTTGAGTATCGCCTAAAAATATTTTTGAAATATTTAGCGCCTCCAATATTCTTTTTGGAAAATATTCTATAATAGTTAGAAGTAAGTATGAATGGTAAAAAGACTCATGTCCTGCACATAATCGCATGGACTTAAAAGATTATGGTCCAGAAATACTCGGGTCCAAAATTTTTGGACAATTCTAGGATCTACACGATTCTGAAATTTCAGGACCTGTGTCCATAATTATATTAACTTTATACAAATATAATTGAATAAAGATAAAAAAAAGATTTTTGGATGCGATTCAGATATATTTGGATCCATAACCACTAGTATCCAAAATTCCGAGACTCAGGTCAAGAATTTTATTTATTTTATACAAATATAATTGAAAAAAATAAAGAAAAAAAATATGGATTTTCAGATCCGGTCCGAGTATACCCAGATCCAGATCCACGTGGATCTGGAATTCCGAGACGGAGTCTAGAATTTTAATATATACAAATATAATTGAAAAAAGATTTAAAAAATTCTGATTTCTGGATCCAATCAGGATATATCTATATTCAAATCTTCGAGGATCCAGAATTTCGGGACGCAGTTTTAAAATTTCATTAATTTTATATAAATATATTCGAAAAATATACAAAAAAATTAGATTTTCAGATCTGGATCAGGTACATAGTATCTAGATCCAGATCATATATACCCACATCCAGTTACAAATAATTTATTTTCTCGAATTTAGATACATACCTGAATCCACCAAAACACATTCGGATAAGGAATTTAGGTCCAGGCGTCGTAAACTGTGCAAACTGTTTTCCTACCCTCATTTTTCGACGAAAAAGTGATTTTTGTGGTTTAACGTGGTGATATTTTTCAGCATTTGATTAATAACAAGAATCATTTAACTTTTAACATAAATTAAAATTACATAACATCATTTATCAACCACTTTTTATTTGTCATATTTTTTTTAATCCAAATTCCAAGCTTGGAAAAGTCCATCCCAAAATTCTAGTATAATTTATTAATATTTTCAAGATATTGGAAAAATATAATTTATTAAATTTTAAATTAACACTCTTATTAAGTTATTTGTGACCCAAACTTAAATAAAAAATATTTAAATTAATTCAATTTTTAAAATTGGTTCCATTTGCCAACCCTAAATCAAAGTCAATAATGCACATCAGAAAGTCCGCGTAAATCGTTACTGACAAAACAGTAATAAAAAACGGAATCCAGGGGCACAAATCTGAAAAAACCCGACGTTACAAATTCCATTTCAACTCGAATCCATTCACCATCGATTCAATAAACCGCCTCGACATCTGTGAATCGAAAGTCAACTCTCTTTCCTATGGACGTCTCCGCGTCACCGCTCGGCGACGCCACGGCCTCCTCCTCCTCGTCAGCCGACTATCCCGAGGCGCCGTCGCCTCCAGTGGAAGAGGATAGAGTGAATAGTAATTTGGCTAAGTTCGATAATAACGAGGATGAGGAGGAGGAAGAAGAGGACGTATGTCGGATCTGTCGGAATCCGGGAGATTCGGAGAATCCGTTACGGTATCCTTGTGCTTGTAGTGGAAGCATCAAGTTTGTTCACCAGGATTGCCTCCTTCAGTGGCTCAATCACAGCAACGCTCGCCAATGCGAGGTTTTTTTTTTTTTAAAGAATTACCAATTATTAACTTATATATTATTATTTTTTTTAAATAAGAGGAGAAAGATTGAACCTTCCGTGGATTAATGATATTTGAATTGTATGATTTTCTTGTAAGGTAAATTTTGAATAAAAAAAATTAGATTTTTTACGATTTTCTGTGGATATGTACCATATGGAAGAAGAAGAAAATGTTATTTCAATTAGGGTTTTTAGGGGATTTGTTTTGTTTTTAGTTTATTTATTTGAGTTTTGAGACTAATGTTTAATTGATTATGGTAAAATGTAAAGGGTGATTGGGTACTGTTTGGAAATGGGAATAATGACAAAATGAAAATGAAAATGATGGACAGAGAGTTGAAGCTTTAGAGTTTCTTTTTTGGGTTGGATGGAGAATGTTAAGTATAGAAAAGGTGCAGCAGCAAATTCTTTATACTTGATTTACTATAATTGCTTAAAATTTTAATTGGCTTCTTACCCTCGGTTGTCAAAATGTTATATTCATGATTAGATTGGTTTCCCCATTGGGTTCCATGTCGGTTGAGCTGTTGAGGATTTTAAGATCGTGATTTAGGAGTGAATAGTATCATATTGACCTATAAATCTCATGACTTTGATAAATCATATGACAACAGTATATGTATTTCTAGATAATTAGCATGCTGAACATGTCAGTAGGAGCCTAAGATGTGGTGTAAATGTATGCATAAAACCAAACACAACAACAACAATGAAATCATGATTCCTGCTATTGTGCATTAATTAATTTTATTTATCCGGCTTGCGTTCAATGTTATAAAAAAACGCTAGGCGGTAGGCGTATGGTGGGGGAGCGCCTAGGCCTTATAGGCGCCGCCTAGAAGGATATGCTAGGCGATTTTATTTTTTATTAAAAAAATTAGGAAAAAAATAAATTTTGGGAAAAAATGTACAGACCCGCTTAGAGCTATCTAGGTGGTACCCTAGAACCGCCTAATCGCCTGACATCGCCCAACAACCGTTTTTATGTATAATCAGAACAGCCAGGCACCACCTAGCGCCTAGGGGGCGGCCCTTTTTTAGAACATTGTTGAAATTTTACAAGTGCTGGAAAGTGTCTGTTGTTGCTTTCAATTCACCTTGATTCTGTTTATGACATGCTCTATTTTCTCGCTGAAGATGCTATTCCTGTAATTGAATGTACTTGTTGCCTTTGTAGGTTTGTAAACATGCATTTTCCTTCTCCCCTGTTTATGCCGAGAATGCTCCAGCAAGACTTCCGTTTCAGGAATTTGTAGTTGGGATGGCGATGAAAGCTTGCCATGTCCTGCAATTTTTTATACGGCTCAGTTTTGTACTTTCAGTTTGGCTCCTCATCATACCTTTTATCACATTTTGGATATGGCGGTTAGCTTTCGCGAGGAGTTTTGGAGAAGCTCAGATATTATTTTTGGGTCATATCTCCACTACAGTTATTCTTACTGATTGTCTGCATGGTTTTTTACTTTCTGCAAGCATTGTGTTTATTTTCCTTGGAGCGACTTCTTTAAGGGATTATTTCAGGCATTTACAAGAGATTGGAGGACAAGATGCTCAGAGAGAGGATGAAGGGGACATCAATGTTGCTCGTGCTGCCAGGCGACCTCCTGGACAAGCCGATAGGAATTTTGCCGGTGAAGGAAATGCGGAAGATGCTGGTGGAGCACAAGGTATTGCGGGAGCTGGTCAAATGATAAGAAGGAATGCAGAAAATGTTGCTGCACGATGGGAGATGCAGGCAGCTCGTCTTGAGGCCCATGTTGAACAGATGTTCGATGGTTTGGATGATGCTGATGGTGCAGAGGATGTACCCTTTGATGAGCTTGTTGGCATGCAGGGTCCTGTTTTTCATTTGGTTGAAAATGCTTTTACAGTAAGTCTGCCATTTCTTCTTTATCTTTTTCCTGTTATCATTATAGATTGGTAATTCCTTTTTCTTTTATTTGGTTGCCTATTTATTTTTTCTTGGTGGTTATTACTTTGGTATCTTTCTCCTGTTCTTTCTATATTTTCTTGGGTGCTGTTGAATGTCGGGGACAGCATATTATTGGAAGCATCTTACGTCTGTTTTCTGGTAGAATAAATCGCTACTTTTAGGTTTGCTATTAGATATGTTTTTAGTCGGTGTCAGGCATGATTTTACTAGCTCCATTTTCAATGTATAAATGACACTCAGATCTCTTGTACTTGGCCTAAATGTCAATTAGGTTCATCTTTTAAGTGTTTTACCACTTTCAACCATTGCCGTCGATTTTTGGTGTTAAGTTCAGAAGTCGACTTCTGTTGACCAACCAATATTTGCTTTACAGGCTTCTGAACTTAACACCACCAAGTCGGAGGAAAGTGACTGGAAAAATGGGGACATAACTGACACTTACATGGAATCTAAGCATTATTTGCTGAATTTTAAAAGTAAAACTAAATTTGACTGTGGGATTACAGTTTTGAACTCCAATGGTAAGCAAGCTTTAGGATAAAGTCATGCAAGTATCGATTTGATAGGCTCTAGGATAAAGTCATACAAGTATCAATTTGATAGAACAAAACCCCATTATCTAATTCAATACTGTTTATTTTGGATACCGTTTAGATTCTGTGGATTGTTGCTTCCTGATTTATTTGGTGTTTTTCATATCCAGAGAATTAAATTGTATATTTAGCCTCTTTTGATTACCTGATTGGAAAATTTTCGTCATATGATGATTGATGAGTGATTTTACTCCTTTGCAGGTTCTTGCAAGCAACATGATATTCCTCGGGGTTGTGATCTTTCTGCCCTTCTCATTAGGTCGGATAATTCTTTACTATGTATCTTGGCTTTTCTTCTCTGCTAGTGGTCCAGTGTTGTCATCAGTCATGCCGCTTACAGAGATGGCCTTTTCATTAACAAATATCACTTTGAAGAATGAATTAAGTGCTGTGATGAATCTAACATCCGAAGGGCAAGAAGGTGGTCTTCTTGGCCAAGTTGCAGATGTGTTGAAAGGAAATGTTAGTGGAATAACTGAAGCAGCAAACAGTACAAGTGCCTCAATTTCAGCAGATCTGTTGAAATGGGCAACTGTGGGAACATCACGGCTTTCTGATGTTACAACTCTCGCTATTGGATACATGTTTATATCCTCTCTCATCTTATTCTACCTTGGCATTGTTGCTCTGATTCGGTATACCAAGGGCGAGTCTTTGACTATGGGGAGGTTCCATGGTATTGCTTCTATAGCAGAGACAATTCCATCCTTCTTTAGGCAGTTCTTGGCTGCAATGAGGCATTTGATGACCATGGTTAAGGTAGCTTTCCTTTTGGTCGTTGAACTTGGGGTGTTCCCTTTGATTTGTGGTTGGTGGTTGGATGTATGCACTATAAGGCTGTTTGGGAAGTCGATGTCTCAAAGAGTTGAGTTCTTCTCAGTCTCTCCTTTGGCAAGCTCATTGGTCCATTGGGTTGTAGGAATTGTTTACATGTTACAGATAAGCATCTTTGTCAGCCTTCTTCGAGGGGTACTGCTCATTGCCATCTTATTTTAGTTCTGGAATTGTAGTCTGAGTACTCTTATGACTCTGGTTCATTTGCTGTGACAGGTTCTCCGTAATGGAGTTCTGTACTTTCTTCGAGATCCTGCTGATCCAAACTATAATCCATTCCGTGATCTAATTGATGATCCTGTACACAAGCATGCTCGCAGAGTTGTGCTGTCTGTTGCAGTCTACGGGAGTTTGATTGTGATGCTGGTATTTTTGCCAGTCAAATTTGCTATGCGCATTGCTCCTTCCATTTTTCCTCTTGACATATCGTAAGCAGACACTTAATATTTTTGTGGAATCTTTTACTGCAGTTTCTTTCCTTGTTGATATATCAACTTTTATTTGCTGAATGTACAACTGTGTATGCAGCATGTCCGACCCATTTACAGAAATGCCAGCTGACATGCTTCTCTTTCAAATCTGCATTCCATTTGCCCTTGAGCATTTCAAATTGCGCATAACGATCAAGTCTCTTCTTCGCTATTGGTTTACAGCTGTTGGCTGGGCACTTGGTCTCGCAGACTTTTTGCTGCCTAGACCTGAGGACAATGGTGGCCAGGAGAATGGGAATATTGACATAAGGCGTGATAGAAATTTTGAGATTAGGCATGATGGACTACAGGTAATACCGGTAGGACCTGATCGAGCCCTGATTGGAATGCCAGCTGTTGAAGATATAAATAGAGGCACTCTTGCATCGGGAAACTCTAATGTTTCAGAAGAGTATGATGGTGATGATCAATCTGACTCCGAGTAAGTTGCAGGGCACCTTAAATTTGTTTCATTACAAGCGATTCTATATTACATCATTGTCTGAATTACTGTTGACCAAATTTCTCCCATGTGTTGGTGTTTTATTGAGTGCACCCTTGAACTAAGGCTGTGGATTCATAAGCAAAATACACTACTTAGGTTAAATGCTTGCTCATTTTGATAATCCAAAAGCTTCATGTCATTGTAGTGCTGTGTGACTCTTTGATATGCAATAATCCTGTCGGACTACTATTTTCATTCTTTGCATTTTTCAATATTTTTGTTATAATTGATTATGTTGATTGGTTTCTGATTTTTCTGCTTACCCTCTATTGTCTATCTCTGTATTGTAGCAGGTACTGCTTTGTTCTCCGCATCGTCCTCTTGCTGGTGATTGCCTGGATGACTCTGCTTCTTGTTAACTCCGCCTTGATAGTTGTACCAATTTCACTTGGACGTGCACTCTTCAATGCCATTCCCCTTCTTCCAATTTCCCATGGCATCAAGTGCAATGGTTTACATTGTTGATTGTATTATTTATAGTCCCCATGCTTCATGCCCTTGGATAAAAACGCTAATATACTTTTTGTCTTCCCATTTCATAGATCTATATGCTTTCATCATTGGAAGCTATGTTATTTGGACTGCTGTAGCTGGAGCCAGATATTCCATTGATCATGTTAGAACGAAGAGGGCAGCGGTTCTGTTTAAGCAAATCTGGAAGTGGTGTGGTATTGTTGTTAAGAGCTCTGTGTTATTGTCAATATGGGTAAGGCTTATTCGGGTCATCAGTCTCTTACAGTAGGGTTGTTTTTTTTTTTTTTTAAAATCCTGGTTATTGGAGTTCTAACCCTTCAATTCCTTTGCTGCTGTTATGTTCCAGATTTTTCTCATTCCGGTGTTAATTGGGTTGCTGTTTGAGCTTTTGGTGATTGTACCAATGCGGGTGCCTGTGGATGAAAGCCCTGTTTTCCTACTGTATCAAGATTGGGCTTTGGGACTCATCTTTCTGAAGATCTGGACTAGATTGGCAAGTGTCACCCTTCTGTGATATATTTTAATGTGCTCTAAACAATGAATCACGTTTTATCCCTCAATGTAACAGGTTATGCTGGATCACAACATGCCGCTGGTTGATGAAAGCTGGCGAATAAAATTCGAAAGGGTGAGAGAAGATGGTTTCTCAAGGCTGCAAGGTCTTTGGGTGCTGCGAGAGATCGTGTTCCCAATCATAATGAAGTTACTAACAGCTCTATGCGTACCTTATGTCCTAGCCCGAGGGGTATTCCCCGTGCTTGGGTACTCGCTAGTCGTAAATTCAGCAGTCCATCGGTTTGCATGGCTGGGATGTCTCTGCTTCAGCGTGTTGTGGTTTTGCGCAATGAGATTCCATGTATGGTTCACTAACCTTCACAACTCCATACGCGATGACCGATACCTCATCGGCCGCAAGCTCCATAACTTCGGAGAAGATCTACAGGAGAAGCAAAATGATGCAGGGACGATTTCCTCCGAAATGCGAAACTCGGATTACCGAGAAGCAGATGTAGGATTGAGGCTGAGGCGTGCTCACTGAAACAGTGGTGGCAGCTGCAATTTGTAATAGGTTACCCAGTATTTGATAACTTTGTTTTTTATATTATGTTGATAGCTTGTTTACCCTCAATAGATTTGTGAGTAATTGTCCACCTGGTGCACATATATAATTACATCGATATTAAATTAAAAATTTGCGGAGAAAAACAATGAAGTAATTCAATATTCAATCTCTGCTTAATTTTGCTAACTATGAAGTTTTAATAGTCAGCTTTTTACTGTTCTGATTAAATTCTCTTTCTTTTTTTTTAACACGTCACTTAATCCAATTTTCAAACAAAACAACCATAAATATCCGATCCAGATTGCAGGATATTACATGTATATTATTCGGACCAGGCATTCTCAGCATTCTAGATTTCCTAGACCCAGATGCATATCCGACTACATAAATCCTTATCAGGATTTTGACACGACCAGTCTGGACAAATTAATTTTAAACCAAAACAGGCCAATACTATCCACACGCATAAACAGACAAAAATATAAGATCTTTAATGTCACAAACTCACAAATAAATCCAGAAATTCTCAATAATTAAAAGTAAAAACCAACCAAAAGAGTTGCCTAGTCTATCAAATCATTCACTTCAAGTCTTTTATAACTGTAATCCAAGCCATATCTAGAATAAATTCATAAATAGCATTTTTCAAATACCGCAAGCTTGCAACTTAGGAAACTAAGTTATCACTCAATGATAATGAGGCTAGTTGATCAGCCGCATTACCAGCCTGCTGCTGCTGCTGAGCAACGTTCCTCAGAACCTCCATTGCCTCTGCCACCTTCGCTTTCAGAGCATCTGGTGACTCGAGCAAGTGCAAAACCTCAGTCTGATCCATCTCCAATAGCATCCCTGTAACCTTAGCTGCCGCATCAGGCTCCAGCTGTTCCACAAGTGGGTAAAGATTCTCCCCCAGCATCTACAAAATTGGTACAGCAAACAAAGAAATTTAGTTGGCACAAGTGAATTATTGTTATTATCATTTTATTACTTCAGAAATTGGGAAATAACAAATGGGTACAATAAGTATTCAGGTGTTGCATTTTATTATATTTCTGTTAATAAAAAATGTAGGAAAATATAAAATCTTTTCATGAAATATAGTAGAATGAAAGGTATTGTAAAGATATATATAGTATAATATAAAGTTTTGTAATGATATACCGAAATACTTCTTGTACCCTATGTTGTCAAAGGTGGTAGGCAGGACAAGGCGTTTTAGTAGTTCAACTCACCCAAACACTGCCTAAGCACCGCCCTAACGCCGCCTTTGATCAGTCAAATGCAGCGGGTTGACTTAAAATACCTAAGGCGTTACCCAAGTGTTGCTTAGGCACTGTCTTTAACAACATGGCGTATATCCATTTGTTATTTCTCAATTAGGGTCTGTTTGGTTCAACAGAGGGGAGGGGAGGGATTTTAATGGAGGGGAGGGGAGGTGAGGTGAGGGGAGGGGAGAGATTTTAATTAAATATATGTTTGGTTCAAAGGAGGGGGGGGAGGGGAGGGGAGGGGAGAATTTTTAATTAGATATATGTTTGGTTCAAGAAGGGATGTGAGAGATTTTAAAACTAATTTACTATTTTATCCTTGTAGCCTTTTATAAATAAAATTAAAACAATATAGGCTTATATTATCTTTAAATTAAATAAAGAATAAAATTAAAATTAAAATCTCTACATAATACGTGTTATTAAAAATAAAATTAAAACAATATAAGATAAGAGAATAAGAAGAATTGAATGGTGAAGCAAATATAAGAGGGATTTGTAATTATGACAATTTTGGATTTTAATGTATAAGTAGGGATAATTTAGTCAATGTATTTAAAATTTTAATTGCTCACTTTCTCTCCCCTCCAAAACCCCCCCACTTTTGGAGGGGAGCTAAAATTGGCTTAGAAGGGATTTTGCTCCCCTCCCCTCCAAAAAATTGAACCAAACAAACAAAATTTAAAATAATCTCTCTCCTCCCCTCCAAAACCCCCCAACCAAACACACTCTTAGTGAAATGGTAATAACCCGTTAAATTATTTGCATGGCCGCACAACCAAAGTCATATACACAAGACTTTCCCGGGAACCAGTATGCGGTACTAGAAAGGATTAGTCAGGAAGAAAACCAATCCCAACATTTTTTCCATTGAAAACATTAGAAATAGACAAATCCAAAAAGGACCCCCGGTCAAATCATATGTTGTCTTCATATAGAGATTTTAGCCAGCATGAGCTACCAAGTACCAAGTTAAGAAAATAATTAAAATAATCAATCAATCAATCAATCAATCAATCAATCAAGTGCCCTACCGTCCTCTGCTGCTCTGGAGAAGCATTTGCAAGAGCAGAAGCCAAAGCCCCAATGGGAACTGGCTGGGAAATCGGGGTATCACCCAGTGGCATAGCACCCATCTCACTGTATGGAATAGGTTGCATTCCTCCAACACCAGGCATGGGAACATCCGGCATCCCCCGCCCTGGTGGGTAGCGGTAAACACGCCCCCTTGGAAGCATCTGTCATCCAAACAGTCATTGTATCAAGATAGTATGGATGTGACACATGTATGACCATATATAAAATGGAGGAACAAGTGATATGATATCACCAACCTGTTGCTGCATAATGGGAACATGCGGCTGGTTTTGTTGAATGGCTGCTGCCCTTCCGCCAGTAGGACGATGACCCTGCTGCCCCTGCTGAACAATTGGCATAAAGAAATTTGGCATGGGGCCCCCACCTGGTCTCATACCATGAACAAGTTGCTGCTGATAACCAAATCCAGGCTGACAAATATAAAATGCATTATAAGGAACAGCACTTTAAATGTAAATAATTAATTTTAAATCAAAATGATTAGAATAAAGGCCCCAATTAGCCTGCATTGGAAATGCTAAAAAAATCCAACAAATTAACCTTGCATCACTAAAATGTTGATGAAGAGAATATCCAAGGGAAAAAAGTTACCTGAGGTGGAATCATAGCAGGCGGACCTTGACCATAGAACATTTGTTGCCCGATACCTGGACCACCAGGAGGGTACATCGGCATACGAGGAGCAACTGTGGGTGCCATTGAAAGTGGCCTCATTTGAGAAAATTGAGCCTGTATAAACAGGAGATAACAATTATGCATACATGAAAGTATAAGACAAAGTTAAAAATGTGAACAAGCATGGATTCTCGGAGTATCACTATTGAGATTTGAGAGAGAAGAAAGAAAAAGAATAATAAAAAGGAAAACTAAACTGTCACAAAAACCTTGAAAGGAAAGGGAGGACAAAATCCAACATCCCATGTGTCTAATTTCTATCAGCTAAGATATATATGTTCCTAGGCTAAATAACACATTACAGAAGAACATTATTATTTTACAAAGGTAACAGAAGCACCAACAACATAAAAAAAAACAGTAAATTGTCATCATTGGAGGAGGCATACCTGCAACCTGGCTCTTCTATCTTCCTTGCGTTGTGCAAGAGCAACATATAGTGGTTTGGAGACAACCATCTTGCCATTCATCTCTAGGAGCTGTCAAAATTGGAAAAAAACTATAAGATTATGTTAAGGTCCTCAGTAATGTGTACAAACACAAACAACTTACAGCTCTAGATGCCTCTTCAGGGGTTGAGAACGCAACAAACCCAGATCCTCTACTAATTCCACTCGGGTCACGCATTACCTATTCAAATTCAAGAGAAAGCTTCAGTCATCAAACTAAAATGGTTAAAATATGCACACATTTCACCATTCATCCAAAAGATGCTACACACCTTGTATGATGTGATGCTACCAAATGGAGAGAACAGCTGCTTAAGTTTTTCATCATCTATGGTATCATCTAAATTTTTAATATACAAGTTTGCTCCCTGAAATTTTTCAGACGCCTCCTTAATATTCTGCTCAAATTGATTTTTCAATTCAAGTTCCCTTTCAGATTTCTTCTGGGCTTTCCCAACATACCACTCCTTATCATCAAATTTCTTACCATTAAGAGCCTCAACAGCTCTAGCAGCATCATCTGCATTCTCAAAGTTGACAAATCCAAAGCATTTTGATTTTCCATCCCCATCTCTCATCACTACAGCACTAGTGATTGTGCCAAATTCAGCAAAAGCTTTCTGCAGATCTTCATCAATGGTTGACTCTGAGAGATTCTTCACATAAATATTGGTGAATTTGTTCTTGTTGGCTTCAGTATCTCTCTCTTGCTTGCGGAGGAAGGGCCCAACATAAACTTGCTTGTCGTTCAATAGCATACCATTCAACCTCTCAATAGCTTTCTGGGCAGACTCCTCATTTTCAAATTGTACAAATCCATAGCCTTTTGACTGACCATTGAAGTCTGTAGCAACCTTACAGGAGAGGATGTTCCCGAATGCAGAAAAAGTATCATGTAATGCTTTGTGATCGATAGCCTTATCTAGGTTCTGTCAAGTTCAAAACAAGAGCAGTCAGTAAATAACTACAACAGAAAGGGAAAAGGAATCATACCGAATTGGCATACTAACACCAATAAAAATGATACGTTATCAAATCGGTGGTATTTTTATCATTAGAGCTTATAAGGTAATTACAAAGCAATGGATGCAGATATGGTGTAGGACCCACCATCTTCTGAAAACAGTGACTAGGGTTCGTCATAAGATAAACCTGGTCCAGAGTTCATGGCTGTAGGACCAGCAATACTATACTACTGCTCTCACATGCCATTGCAATAGTCCCTCATAATAGTTTCCCCTGGTTTTTTATCAATTTTTTTCCCTTGCTACATTGCATTTTGTTCAACACTCGCATTCATTAATGGTATCTTTTCTCCTTTTTCCATATGACATATAAATAAACACAGACACTTGCTTAAAGCCAAACACACACACACACACACACAAAATAAAAAAAATGAGGCAGATGGAGAAAAAGAATACAAAAACCAGATTATAGTGACATATGAATACCTTAATGAAAATATTCCCTGACCCACTTTTGCGAATACTTGGATCACGATGAGAATACATAACCCTAATGGGCTTTCCATTCACAGGGGCGAAGTTCAGCGCCTCCAATGCCCTTGCCGCTGTCAACAATTTCAGAAAACTAACAATGAGATTTCAAGACAACACATAAGGTGCATGCACAGATATTTAATTGAGTTTGACCGACTCAATTCAATCCAGGAACTACATCAGTGACAAATTAGAAGTTGATAATCAAGCTATAATATCAAGTACCAACCCATGAGCATTGTGTTTTCGCCATATCACCCCATATGCGGTCCGAATCACCTACTGTACAAACTCCTAAATGTAGTATTATACACCACCACATTTCTCATATCATTCTTTTTTTACAAAAAAATTTACATGACTAACTTATTCTCATGTAAATTTGTACAACAAAAGAATTTATATACGACTTGTACACGTAATATTATTCTTTTAATTAACTTTCACGAAACTGTTACCTTAAGAAGTTAATTATTCCAAAAAAAAAAGACAATTACTATAATAAACATTTAATTAAAAAAACTAACCTTCCTGTTCGTTACTATAATTGACGTAACCGTAACCAAGCGATCGTCGGGTCGACAAGTCCCTACAAACCCGAACCGAAAGAACTTGACCCGTTTGATTAAACAGATCGTACAGCTGCGAATCCGTCACGTTTGCCTCCAGATCTCCCACGTAAAGCGACGTCGCCCCGAATTGACTGGCAATGGCCGCCGCACCGCCATTCACGTTCTGTCCCTGAGCTTGAACCTGAGCCATCTCAAAAACAATCAAACAAAAAAACCCTTTTTTTCAATTAATTTTTTTCCTTTTTTTATTTTTTTTCCTTTTTTGGGTTTTTTCTTCCCTCTCCTCTTGTTATTCTTCAACACCCAAAAAAAAAAAAAAACCCTAAACTTGTTAATAATAATAAACAAGTGATCGGAATTTAAGAGAACTTGAGCTTTGTTTTGTGTTTTTGCTTTTTGCTTTTTGCTTTTTTCTTGTTTTGTTTCTTATATGGATAGATGAGGAGGAGAGGGAATCGGAGATATGGATAGAGTGATTGTTGGAACCGGCGGCGCGTGAGAGATAGAGAAGCGAGTATTTTTTTTCAATTAAAAAAAAAAACCGGAAATAAGAGCTAACAGGGCAGCTGTAACTGCACTGAAAGGAAACTTTAAGGAGGCTTGTCGGGTTTTTCTTATAGCTGGTGTTAAAAAAGTGAAAAACCCTAAGATGATCGAATGGCCAAATCTTCGCCGTTGGATCGGTGTAACCACTCGCTTTAGGAGAGCGCGTGATGTTCACATGGGTAATAAAATGATGAATTTTACTGTTTAAAGACTTGAGGTTAGGAAAAAATTTTCATGTGTTCGCGTCTCAGAACTATACACGGTAAAAAAATCTGTATCCGGTCCATTCTGGCCTGTTCGGAGTTTTATTTGAAGCAGGATAAAAAAAATCAGGACCGAATTTTATAATGATAGGTTCAGTTTGGACCCGGGACTGAACTTAAAAATAAAAACAAAAATTAATTGTTAATCCCTAAATTTTTTATTCTTATATTGATGTATATGCCTTTAAGAAATTGATACTTTATTCTTGACTTCTTGATTGATATGTTTTAATATATAAGAGTTGGATTATTACTGATTTTAGTTATTTAAAAAAATATCGGGCCAGAAAAAGCCCGTGTTCGATACGGGCCGACCCGTGCCGATAATATTTCGGGCCGGACTTTTCTCGGACTTGAGCTTTTCCATTGAATTCCGGGCTACGGTCGGGCATGGCAAGGCCCGAACCTGGCCCCGACCCATTGCCACACTTACTCAAAACATATAAATCTGAATCGGGTCGGGTTCGGAGTCCCGATTCAAACTTGACATCCTTGAATTAAAATTTAAAAAGTTTTAATCCAGTTATTCCGTCCTCATTTTGGGATAATGAGAATATCTCCTCCAGAAAATTTCAAGATTAGAAATTTCTTAATAATTCAAATTTGAAGATCGTGTTCTTATCACGAACCCGTCTCATTGCCATCTCTACTTTGAGGCTATAAAAAAGGGTTTGAAATATGACTTTGAAATACAAGGGAGAAGGAAAAAATTTCTAAGGAACTATTGAAAGGGGATTAAGACTTGAAGGTTTGGTTGTGAAAGCAATAGGAGATTGTGGAGAAGATGAGAATTGGAAATGATTGTGAATCAATAAGGGTTTCTTCTATAAATGAATTTGGCATTCGATTTAAAGAAAATATTTTAGTTAAAATTATTTTAATTATAACATTGATAGCGGAATAATATTTTGGACGCCTAGTTCGATGAATCACTTATATGTAGAAGTCAATGTTCGATTCAAGTAATAATATTGTATGTAGGTTTTTAATATGTATAATGAGTTATATTGATTTATCATATACTATCTCAATATTTTCATTTTAAAACGTGACATTTATTGAGAGAACAATTAAGATACTATTTGTAAATAATTAATTCAATTGGTAAATAGTGACAAACTTATGAATTTCTTCTCAAAAGAGCAAGTCTTAATAATATAAATTTTAGTAAAAATAATACTTGTTTTCTTTTGTGAAGAAACTATTGAAATAATTTTTGTGAATAAAATAAGGATAATTTAGATAATTTAATCTGGCAAAAAATAAAAATAAAAAATTCAACCTCTACTTCCAAAAATTTAAAATTTAAATTTTCTCCGGCAGAAGCAAAATAATTTTTTATCCCAAAAACTTTACCCAAGTTACAACCAAACAATATCAAAAAAATGAAAAAAGCTTTTAGCATTGAATTTTTTTTTTTTTTTTTATCTCTATTAGAATGTATACGAGACAGACATTAAATTAAATATTAATGTTTTGGGATAAATATTAAAAGTTTATATTATAATTTTAAGTATTTATGTTATAAACATGAGTGATGCTAGAAATGCAAGAAAATTATATTATATTTGGGTACTACAAATTTTGAAGTATTTATGATTTAACAATGCTAAAATCCGAGTTAAATTTGTAATTTCATGTGATTTCTTATGTTTTTTTATCATAAAAAATATAAATTAGCATACTAATATATATTTTATCCATCCTCAAAATTGAATCCTAGCTCTTTCTCTAGTTGATTTCTTATTATGAAAGTATCTTATTACGAAAATAAGAGATCGAGTGTACAAGTGTCGCGATGTGCATTAAATTTTAGCAAATTTTTTAGGCTTTATCAAAAAATATACAAATATGTATGTATGCATGCACATATGTGTACATATATACACACATGTAAAATGTAAGTAATAATAAATTCCTAAAACAGTGTTGTATAGTAATGTATTTTTTTACATATCTATTATATATATTGTTGATGGTGTTTTCAGGCACTATAACATTTAAGACAGTACGACAAGGACAAAAGGGTAATTCCCTGACCGTTTGAGATCATATTAGCCGACCCGACCACAACATGAGAAGACCGACCACTTTGGTTCGGATGACCGAGCACTATAAGGTCGGCAGAAACATTCTCAGCATAAAAGATTGACATGACCGACCTCATGAAGACCGACCAGACAGCGAGTCACGTTCAAGATAACGGCACCCTATTCTTACGGATAAAATAAAGCAAATCATCTTATCCTCACAAGAAGAAAGGAGTCAGAATCCAAGAAGGAATGAGAAGGAAGAAAGTCGTATTAGACTAGGAATCCTTACAAGAAGAGAAGACTGAATCCAACTGGGATTTCTTATGCTAATAGGAGTCTGATTTCTGTATTATTATAAATAGGAGGGCAGAGCATGTGTAAAAGGCATCATAAAAATCGTCATCAAAGTGAGTGATCAGAATCATCAAGCTTTGATTGTAAAAGCAAAGAAAGAGATCCGAGAAGCATATTTGAGTAATAAAAAGTACTACCCTGTTCTTGTCCGTGGACGTAGGTCGGATCCCAAAATCCACCGAACCACGTTAAATCTCTTTGTCGATTGCTGTGTTTTTTCGTCTCTCGCTAAATTTGCTTTTGGTCCCCCTTAACCAAACAAATTCACCGTTGAAGGAGGATTACCTCGGAGGTGATATTCCCATATTACCCTGAGACCAAAATCAACCGTCAACAGTTGGCGCCGTCTGTGGGGAACTCTACAAAAAGCAACTCGCGTAATAAGACAAATGGCGGAAGGCGGAAACCAACAATCATCAGGGAGCTCGGCTGCAGACTGATGGAAAAGATCGAGGAAAACCTTAGGAAAGAAAGGGAGGAAAACCAACTCTGCTAAAAACCATAGTAGACCGGTTGGAAAGGATGGAAGAAGCACACGACGGAAAATTCGAGGCCGGGCTACTAGCCGACGAAGGAATGAGATAGCGGAAGGAAAGAGAATTGTTGATACAAGCGAAGACGACAGACCCCGGAGGAAGGAACCCTACAGGGTGAGATCCGTGGTAGTTCAGAGAGATTCCCAAACCGAGGACACCTGGGAGGAGGAAGATAACAAATCATCACCAGACTCCTCCTACGATAGCCCTCACAGTATCCGGAGGAGAGGGAAAGAACATACCGAAAAAGTGCGAGAAGACACCGACCCTGAGAAGCACCACTCCCGAGATAGCAGAAAGAAAAGAAACCACAGGAGGCGGCATGGAACCAGGGACAGAGGCATAAAATCTTGGTTACGGGAGGAGCTGATCAAATGGGGGGTATACCCCAATATAAACAGAGGAGATGTCCAGGGCGTCAAAGATGAGTCCCCCCTCACGGAGGAAATAAAATCGGAGAAATTCCCGAAGAGATTCAACATGCCGACCATGACACCGTACAAGGGCCATGCCGACCCTAAAACCCACATTGAAAGTTTCGTCCTGCTAATGGAAGTACAAGGGGTAACAGGGGACGCCATCTACAAAGTGTTCCCCCTAACTCTGGCCGGACCGGCCATTCTATGGTACATGAGCTTAGCCCCAAGAAGCATCAGCAGCTTCACACAACTAAAGAAGTCATTCATACGACACTTCAAAGGGGCTTGTGTCCCCAGAAAGACGATTGGAGAACTCCGGCTCATGAAGCAAGGAGACGATGAACCTCTGAAGATATTTATTGAAAGGTACCATAATACGGTACTCGAAGTCGGAGGGTATGAATCCCCCGAGGCCCTGGAAAGCCTGGAAGGAGCCTTGAGGGTCGGAAGACTATGGACCCATCTAAGGATCCAAGACACCCCGGACTACGCCACCGCCCTGGAGGTGGCCCAGAAGTTCGTTTTGTTAGAGAACGAAGAGAAAGTGTCCCGAAAAGGGAACACCATCAGGGATAGAACCGCAAGGGAGGGCGCCCCCCGCCGAACAGAAAAGAATCCAGAAGAACACCCCCGAAACACAAGAATTCAAGCCACTGCACCGGGACAATCAGGAGAGAAGGGCGCCGACCCAAGTAAACCATGTGGTCAGGGAAGACGCATACATTCCCCTAAAGAAACCACTGGGACAAATTGTCATGGAGATCCAGGGGAAATGCCTCTTAGTGGAACCCGACCAAAGGAGGTTCCCCCCGGACAGAAGGAACCAAAAGGCTTATTGCGTACACCACAACTCCAGAGGACATGCAACAGACGGATGTAAAGATCTGCGAGAACAAATGGAGGATCTAGCACGAAACGGGTATCTGAACAAATACATTGACCACGAGGTTATGACGACCAGACAAAGAGCATGTGGCCGCCAATTCAACTGAAAAAAGGGCAGTTTGTCCCCGAAACATGAATAAAAACTTTCTCTTTTCAAAAAAAAGGTTCTTGTCCACTTTCTTAAAACATAAATAGAAAGACCTACTTAAAAACCGGGGACAAACTTAGTGCCTAAATACAAAAAGAAACGACCAAGCAATAAGACTTGATCAGCTCGGGTCTGGACCTTGCCCCACCGAGGCCATTCAGTTATCCGGCTCGGGATCGGGTTACGTCCCACCGAGTCATGCACGTTGTTCTGAGGACAGAACATTACCTCAGAGCCAAGTACGTCTTTCGGCTCGGGGCTGGATTGCGTTCCGCCGAGGCCCCTTCATTAATCGGCTCGGGGCTGGATTACGTTCCGCCGAGGCCTCTTCATTAGTCAGCTCGGGGCTGGATTTCGTTCCGCCGAGGCCATATTCAGCTCGGGGTCGGGTTACGTCCCACCGAGTCAATACTCACTGGTCTGGGGAAGGAAACATTCCCCCGGAACCAAGAATCTCTCTGGCTCGGGCCCTCAGGGGCATACTCGATGCATTGGATCCGTGAGAAGCATAGCACACAGAGAGGATGATACCCCCGTGACGATTGCTTACTCCAGTGTTACCAAACATAAGGAGGAACATGCCCTTGATGTGTCGAACACTCTTCTGATCCTCACCTGCCCAATGTAATGGATCCGTGGGAAAGCATAGCACGGGGGATGATGACACCCCCGTGACGATTGCTAGCTCCAGTGATACCGGGCCTAAGGAGGAATATACCCTTAGCATCCCGGACACTCTTTGATCCATTCATCATCCGGATCTGTGGGAGGCACAGCACGGGGAGGCGTATACCCCTGTGGCGTGTGCCTGCCCCAGCGTGGTAAGGAGGAGCCCTCATGCAATACACAGGCTCCCCAGGGAACCGACGTGTAGAGGATGTGCCCTTACCATTCAAACGCTCTTCTGATCCGAATCCTGGTTCGCCAGGACACTGAATTGAAAGATTCAGAATTATGTTTTGGAGGCCTCGGGCAGGACGTTGTTTTGAGGCATCCATGTTGTTGTTTCTTTCTACGTTTTTTATTTTTTGGGATAGGTGCTAAGTCACCCCCGATCTTTATTTCACCAGAAACTTGTTTTCGTTTTCCGCCGGACTAGCAGGGGAACGCCCGTGCCAGATTTGGTAGGGCTTCGAAGGTTGATTCATTTCCCTTCTGAATAAATCCCTGGGGTTAGTCGGCTCGTGGCCGGATTTCATTCCGCCGAGGCCATCTGGTTAATCGGTTCGGGGTCGGGTTACGTCCCACCGAATCAAACTCCTTTGGTTTGGGGAGATAACATTCCCCCAGAACAAAGTGTCTCACACAGCTCGGGGCTGGATTTCATTCCGCCGAGGCCATTTGATTAGTCGGCTCGGGGCTGGATTTCGTTCCGCCGAGGCCGCTTGGTTATTCAGCTCGGGGTCGGGTTACGTCCCACCGAGTCAAGCTCCTTTAGGTTTGGGGAGGTAACATTCCCCCAGAACCCAAGTCTTTCACTCAGCTCGGTGTCGGGGTACGTCCCACCGAGCCAACTCTTTGGACTGGGGACGTAACATTCCCCCAGGTCCAAGTTTTTCTCTCAGATCGGGGTCGGGATACGTCCCACCGAGTCAGCCCTTTGGACTGGGGACGTAACATTCCCCCAGGTCCAAGTTCCTCTCTCAGCTCGGGGTCGGGGTACGTCCCACCGAGTCATCCCTTTGGACTGGGGACATAACATTCCCCCAGGTCCAAATTCCTATCTCAGCTCGGGGCCGGGTTACACCCCTCCGCCTCATGATAAACCCCGAAAGGTCTCGGAGTATTCAGGCAAACAAAAGAAGCATAAAAAAAAAAGAGAAAAGAGATAAGAAATATACATAAATATATATATATATGTATATTCCAAAATACAAATTGTAATGTTATTACAAAAAGTTAAAGTGTACACAGGGCCCCGGTCGGGTTACTCTTTCTCATTCAGCCCGCGCAGGGAGGGGGATTTCTTCCTCAGCTCGCTCAGACAACGGAAGGATTGGCTCGGCCTCAGGAGGAAGAACAGCTGCTTCATCCTCGGCAGCATGGGAGACCTCTGCTTCAGGGATAGGGGAGGGATCTCAAGGCAGTCCTCGCCTGCGGCAGGAACCTCAGGTCGTCCTTCATGGGGAGCCTCAGAAGCCAGAACAATCGAAACCGGGGCGGGATCCATCACCTCCTCGGAAGGAGGAGGAAGCCACTTCCGAAAGTCCTCCTCATCTATGTCCCCCTTGTAAAAACTGATGGCCGCATGAATATGGTCCATGTTCAGACTGGGCAGCACCATCGGTATCAGATCAGCACAATCACTAACCCCCTCAAGGCGGATGGCCTCCTTCTCGGCCTCAAGATTGGCCTCTCTCTCCTCAAGCTCGGCCTCTTTCCTCTCAAAGTCATCCCGGGCCCGCGCCATTTTTTCTTCATTGGCCTTCAATTTTGTTTCAACACTGGCCACCTTGGCCTTCAAAACGCCAATTTCAGATTGGGCGGTCTTCAAATCCTCCCGAGCATTGTCAGCAAGCTTTCGCTCCAGCGCAGCAGCAGCCTTAAGAGCCTTATTAATTTTGAAGTTCTCAATGGCGGTCGCCTCGTGATTCTTTATCACCTCCTCCCGGTCGGCCAGTTTAGCCTCCACCTCTGTAAGACGATTCTGAAGCCTCTGAGCCTGACCACCCTCGGACAACAGACTCAGAAGAAGGTCTTTGTTCTTGGCCATGAGGTAAGTAGCCTGCACAAAAAAAGAGAAGAAGAAGAAGTCAAGATATGATATGAAGAAAACCAAGAACCGAAGCCAGAAAAAAGAAGAATAAAACTACCTTTGCCATCTGAGAACTCATCTCGGTCACCACAGCCTCAGGCGAGATATCCTCATATCTCGAAACCTCCCCCGAGGGAATGACCTCGGCCAATTCATTAAAAGCCGGTACTAGGTGTGAGGTAGCCTCCCGGATGCTCTCTCCCAAGTCATCCACCCCGAGGATTACTGGACCCTTTCGCTTCTTGGAGGAGCCCCCAGATAATTTCTTCCCCCGGCGAACGTCTTTCTTCTTGCCCGGAACAGGATCCTCCTCCTCCTCTTGAACCAACTCAATCTCCTCTGAACCGAACTGACGCCTCCTCTTCCTAAGAGGCTTCGGCGGGCTAACAAGACGACCAGAGCCTGACGACTGCACACCAGGAGAAGATAAACCCCGAGCAGCCGGCTGAACTTTCCCTTGAGACTCCCTCTCAGCCCCAGCAGGGTCAGGATGCGTCCGGGAAGTTCCAATTTCCGCATGATCGGCCTTCTTCATAGTACCGGCCAGCTTCTCAAGAAACTTTGGCCTCTTCGACATACCTACAAAAAATGAGGAAAAGGAAATCAGGACCCGGGCATATAACAAAGACATCAAACACATGATAAACAAACGGGGAAAGTCATCAAAACAGCCAGCAACCTATCCGACCCGAGACCTCCGGAGGGACGGTCCGAGTAAGGCCCGAATCAACAAAGGCCGCATCATTAACCAATTCCCTCCAGTGAGCGGCATACCGACGAGCCCAATGTACCCGCCTCCGAACCTGACGAGAAACCTTGGGAGCATCTCGCCAACAAGCTGGGAGGAACCAGAGAAGTTAGAAACCCGAGAAACTAAGAACGAGAATAAAAAAAAGAGGAAAGGAGGGGTATTAAACTCCTAACCTCCCGCCCTGAAGATGTCCGGGACCGAGACGTCCTCCTCAAACGATCTCAGAACCCGACCCCAATCCCCAGTAGCCCAGAACCAAAGACCCTTGAAATTCTTGTTAGAATCGGGGAGTTTCTGGACAAGGTTGGACGAACTATCATAGGCAGAGAGGTAATACCAACCATAGTGATTCTTGGGGTTAGACTTCAAACGATATAACCTTTTCACCTCTTCCAAGCAAGGTACACCTAAGCCTGCCCGGTGCCAAACCACATATACGCCGGCCAGAATCCTCCAGCTATTTAAACTCAATTGACAAGGGGCAATCTCCATCTCGGCCAGCATCCAAGCAAAATGACGTTGCATCGGCAGCCGTAGCCCACACTAAAAAAAAACAGGAAGAAGTGCCACCGAGCCCTCATCAGGTTGACTAGCACGATCCATCGGGCCGGGAACTTCAAGGGCAATATCTATTGGGATGTCATATCGTTGCCGCAACAGCACCAGATCATCCTCAGTTATTTTGGAGGGACGGTTCATATCCAGAGCCGACGACCCAAGTTCACCGGGCTCTGGGTCCTTCCGAGGAACCCTCTGATGGTAGGAGTCTTGTTCGATCTCGGAGGGAGTAGGGGTAGTGTCAAGGTCTTCTACACTAGGTGCCCCGGAGCCCGAAGAGAGCTCCTCAGCAGGGGGAGTTGAGATTTTAGCAGGCTTTTCGGGGAGGAACCGCTGTCAGACATCCCTGACACCCATAAAAACAAAGAAGGAAGGGGAAGTCAGTCTATGGCTACAAGAAACTACTCACGGCTTCCATGATAACTAAACAAGTGGTCTCTAAAGTGCCCTAAAAGCAAGACCCCGGTAAACCACAAATCTTTCCCTAAGCAAAATAAACAAACAGATTCACAGCTTACAAGAAGAGAAGAGATCGCTCAGAAACTTACTTGTTCTCCTCGGAAAAGGCCGAAAAAATTGTACAGCACGGTTTAGCCCGTCCCTTATGTTTCACAGCAAAGAAAGAAGAAGGTCCACGGTTGGAATCCGAGAACACCGAGTCGAAGCAAATCACAGAGAAGTTTTCAGGAAGAAAAAAATGAGAAATTGCCAAAAAGATGGAACAGTAAAAGCCTCGCTTTCTTATAGTCATGACCGGGACGCTCATGACCGTTGGATCTGAAGGAAGAACCCGGATGAAAGCCATGTGTCAACAACAAAAGAGGAATCCCAAGTTTAAACGGACGGCTGAGATCACCCCACTGTGAAGACTCCTCTCCACGGTCGATTCGTCCCCTTTTTGGCGGGAACCCGGCGGATGTTTGACAAGTGTCGAAATTGGAAGAAACCCTAAAGTTGATTTGATGGGCATTTAAGCGGACGTGACTGTTGCGTGTCTCAAGACGAAGCGCTGGAAAAGAGGCAACAAAGCATTTCTCGACCCCAAACCAACCTCCAAACAGAGCAAAACTGTTATGTAGTTCCCGGCACCAACTAGCACACTTGTTGGAACCGAGAACTAGGGGACAGATGTTGATGGTGTTTTCAGGCACTATAACATTTAAGACAGTACGACAAGGACAAAAGGGTAATTCCCTGACCGTTTGAGATCATATTAGCCGACCCGACCACAACATGAGAAGACCGACCACTTTGGTTCGGATGACCGAGCACTATAAGGTCGGCAGAAACATTCTCAGTATAAAAGATTGACATGATCGACCTCATGAAGACCGACCAGACAGCGAGTCACGTTCAAGATAACGACACCCTATTCTTACGGATAAAATAAAGCAAATCATCCTATCCTCACAAGAAGAAAGGAGTCAGAATCCAAGAAGGAATGAGAAGGAAGAAAGCCGTATTAGACTAGGAATCCTTACAAGAAGAGAAGACTGAATCCAACTGGGATTTCTTATGCTAATAGGAGTCTGATTTCTGTATTATTATAAATAGGAAGGCAGAGCATGTGTAAAAGGCATCATAAAAATCGTCATCAAAGTGAGTGATCAGAATCATCAAGCTTTGATTTGTAAAAGCAAAGAAAGAGATCCGAGAAGCATATTTGAGTAATAAAAGTACTACCCTGTTCTTGTCCGTGGACGTAGGTCGGATCCCAAAATCCACCGAACCACGTTAAATCTCTTTGTCAATTGCTGTGTTTTTTCGTCTCTCGCTAAATTTGCTTTTGGTCCCCCTTAACCAAACAAATTCACCGTTGAAGGAGGATTACCTCGGAGGTGATATTCCCATATTACCCTGAGACCAAAATCAACCGTCAACATATATAAAAGTTGAGAAATACATTTGTTATGAGGCTGTCCACATAAACATCATTGACTTTGAGGTTATCCTTAAAGCAAATAAGTTATTTATAAAACTTGAGAAATAGCTTTATTCCCATACTGTCCATGTAGACGTTCTTAATTTTGAGACTATCCATGTAAACAATAAGTTATTAACGTTTCAAATGAATTATTAATGTTTATATTTTCACATTTTTACTAATGTTTCACTTTTCACATCCTCCAATCTCTGATCTTTCATTTTTCTAACTTTTCCAAACTTTTCGTTTTCCATGATTATTAATGGTCAAATTATGTTAGTTAAAGGTTTATTCGTTTCAAATAACTTATCAATGTTTAACTTTTCATATCCTTCATTAATTCTTACTGATTTATTAGTAAAAATTCATGAATCATAAATTATACTAAATTAACTATAAAAGTATTCATAACCTAAACAAGTTTATAGTTGCACTAAGAGCTTTATTTTCCATCAATAAAAAGTTATAAAGTATAATAACTTAAAAGATATATTTTATATTTTTTTGGTATCTATCATATTTTTCAATAATGATACGAGTCGCGCATCGCATGAGTTATCAGCTAATTATTAGTATTATAATATGTAACATGAGCATTCCATATCGCGACACTTGTAATACTTGTACATTAGATCTTTCGTTTTCATAATAAGAAACCAAGGCCATAGATGGAGCTATAATTTAATTTTTATAATATCCCGAATATTTATGACAAGTAAGAAATATCTTGATTAATCTTTAGTATTTTTGTCATACCTTAGGCTAATGATGTCTGTTTTTGATGATCTGTATATTGTCGGAAATTTTATCTAGAGATCAACAACTTTCATGTTGAATGTTTTAACCAAATTCGGTCTAAAAGCAAGTCAAAAACTCGTGTTTTCTTGAAAGTTACTGTTCATCTTGGGAATGATCTAGAATTTGACATGTGCTTGATATTTATTATTATTTTATTTCAAAAAAATTAGCCCACGGTTATAAATACCAATCACTATTCGTGTCTGTCTTCTCTTTCTTCTCAAATTTTGCTCACGTTTTATTCTTCTTTATCATCGAGAAGCAAGAAATGCTTTCATTTCTCACACCATTGACAACCCACTTAGGGGCTTCTTCAAGTTAGATTGCAAGTAAACAAGCTTCTATTTCTCTTTCCTTATTTTAATTTTTAGTTCAAGCATGTATTCCCCCATCCCCCACCACAAAAAAAAAAAAAAATCGAATTTGATGAACTATAAGATCTCATTTGTGCATTTTAGGCTTGAATGAGTTGCTAGCATACATAATCATGCATTTCATGATGATATAAACACATATTAAAGCATTATATGTTGAATGCCTAATTTTCCCCAAATAGGGGGCTTGGCCGAACCTATGTATGTGTTGAAGGGTTGAGTTTTTTATGATGATTGATGATGGTTCATGTGTTTGGTAATATTTTAGTATGATATGATGAGTTTTTTGGTGTGTATTTTCATGAAAATCAGTTTACAAGCAGGTTACAAATTTCAATTCATGAATACAATTTCAGTTCATATTTTCAAGTTATATTTTTCATTTTATGTCAAAAATACAATTTTCGGTTCAGTTTGATGTTTCCAAGTCATGTATATCTTCAGTTCATGATACAGTTTTCAGATACATTTTATAATTTACCGTTTCATGTCCATTTTGGGTCATTCAGAGCCAATTATTAGGGCTAATTATTCATGTTCAAGTATTTAAGGTTTATTTTCAGGACCTGACATTAGGGTTTGTTCAGAGGCAAGAATTTAGGAATGTTAGGTCATAACTTTAAGGTTCAGGGTTTGATTAGGGCCATTAATTAAAGTCAGGTTGTTTAATTAGGATCACTCTTGCAGGGTCTATGTAAGTTATTTATAGTCAATATCAGAGTGAGTCATCAATCATGGTCAGAAACAGTATTCAGAGGCGGATTCAGGGTCTTACGTCAGACCTTGAAATCAGAGTCTTCATTAGAGGCAGATTTACGGTCTCACGTCAGACCCTGAAATCAAAATCAGATTCAGAGACAAATTCAGGCTCACACGTCAGACCTGAATTCAGAGTCTTTCTTCACTTCATACATCAGTATGTGTATCAGATTCAGAGTTAGAATCTTCCATTAGACTCTGAATCAAAACCTCATATTCAGGGTCTCATGTCAGACCCTGAATTCAAAGGCTTCCTTCAATATCAGACTCAAGGGAATTCATAGTCTTTCTTCAACATTAGGCTCAGAGTCTCTCGTCAAACCCCCTAAGTCAGGGTCTTTCTTCAGAATGTGAATCAGCATCCGCGTATCCGAGTCTGACTTTAGACTTTCTTCAAACTCTAAATCAAGCTTATGTGTATCAGAGTCTGATTTCAGGATCACAATCAGTTAGTCAGACTTGGGATTAGTATTAAGAATCAATATCATTCATTCAAAGTCTGATATCAGTTTACATTCATAGTCTGACCCTCACGTTCAGAGTTTAGGATTTTATTTATTCAGCCATTCAGTATCAAAATCTCATGTTCATCATTCATGATTAGTCACGTAGGATCAAAGTCAATATCCAGGTTCAGCATTCAGGATCATACCATGCATTCAGGGTATGACTTGAGCCTTCAAGATCAGGTTAGTCAGTAAAGGCATAATTAGTTTGGGATCAGGTCCTCAAACATTCAGGATCAGAACTTCATGTCAAGTATTCAGGGTCAATCTAGTTAATCAGGATCAGTCAGTCAGTATCAGAAGCTAATTTCAATACCAATTTGTCATCAGACTCTAGAGTTAAGAGTCTGCCATCAACGTGATTACATGCATTGCATTATTTATGCAAAGTTCAGTACACGAATTATATTTGGACATGTGTTTTATAGAGTCCTCCGCATGAGTCTTTTTAGTTCTGTTTAGGCATGAAGTATTAGGAAGTCAGTTTAATTTGACTAAGATCATGAATGTTCATGAGATCAGGTAAGTATTTCATGCGATGATATTATTAGTCGTTTGAATGATTATTTTATAGGAGGTATTTTTATGTATGTATGTATGTGTGTGTGTGTGTATATATATATATATATATATATATAAGAATATCTTTGTTGAATAAACCACCACAAGGTTTGAGTGGGCCATAACCATGGGTTTGAGTGGTTTGGTACAATTATGTATAAATCTTATGTTATGAATACAAATGTATAGTAAGTTAGAATTATGTTATTAATGGTGTTTCTAGATATATAATATATTTGTCAATATCCAATGGATTTGAAATGTGTTGCGCGATATGTCTAACCTGTGAGTTATTGTTGTTAATGAATGATGAAATGATATGTGTTGGGTTGTTTTTTTCCTGAAATAAGTGAATTATATACCTGTTTTGAAATATTTTGTAAATAAAATAAAAAGGATTCTGACTTCACTTCTGATATAAGAATATTTTGCCACAGGATATGTTCTGCATTTTATTGGGTATTGCCCATATGACTACGACCATTTTATTACCCTCTATCTACATGGTATTGTTTCGGATAATGTCTGGTCAGTGCATGCATTCGGACATTAGACGCCTGTATTTTCTTTCGTCCAGTGAGTAGCTTCTGGAGGCCTAATATGCTTTTATGAAATTTATTTTTGATCATAGAGATCAGTTTTTGATATACTGTGAATACTTCTATTTTTGTAATTTATGATATTTTGTTCTATGTTTTGATATTTTGATTTAAAATACTTTCGATTTACGAGTTTTTTCTGATATTTTCAAATTATGTTTCTGATAATACTTTTAATTTATGAATTTCTGAAAGTTTATGGTAAAAGAATTCAGATAACGTGGTTTATATGTTTTGATTAGAAATTATATGATATGTTTTCTGCCACGGTGCTTGTATGATGATTTTATTTTATGAATTTTAACCTTCTATAGCGCTTGTTTTGAGGTCTTGGCAATCAAAAATGGCCAACTCATTACTCTCTGTCGACATGGTCATGTTTGGACATTGTCCGGTTCTTGCGTGTAACTTGGATGATGGACGTCCGAGTACTTTGATGATTTTGGTTTTGGAAAGCTTTTGATTTCAGAAAGACCCGTTTTTGAAAAAGTTGGGTTTTTATAAGATGATTATCGTATTTTAATTTCTGATGATGTTTGAGATGACTATATTGAGTTTGTAGTATGATTTCCATTTCCGATTGTAGATGAAGTGGACTGTATGAACCTTGTAATGTGATTTTCATTTCTGATAATGTATGCGTTGTCTGTAAAAAATCTGTATTGTGTTTCATTTCTGGTATTGAGTGTCATTTGATTGTATGGAGATTGCTTTTGTATGTTCTGTTCTTGTTATGTGAAAAAGACTGATCTTATGATATTCGTGGGGGGATATGTATGTGCGATCCATTTGCTTGAAGGTTGTGACATGTTTGTTGGGAAGAAGATTTGAAAACATGTATGAGATATGTATATGAATGTGTATATATGTATATGAGTATATGTGTATATGAAACTCGAGGTTTAAATGTTTCGAAGAAGTTTGAGTATAAGATTTCTGGTTCGCATCAGGAACGTGCTAAGTATGTATGTAACCTGAATGTTAACTGTTTGAAAGGTATTTCGTAATAAGAACTTAATGCTTGATTTGTTTTTAAACTATCCGATTTGATGATATTTCAAACGTTTTGAGATAATATATTTTGTTCAAGGTTTTGGATTTGTATCCAATGAGCTTATGAACTTAGTTTCTGGATTAGAATAAGCATGTAATTTTTCGTGATGTGTGTGGTGACTTACTAAGTTTTATAACTCACGCCACATCAATTTATTAGTTTTGTAGGTTAGAAACCAAATTGGTCAGCCGCCAAGCTCAAGACGAGGGATCACCCGAGTTGTAGTCACTCAATCTAGTATCATGGGAATGGTATTTGTGTATTAAAGTATGTTTGGTATCGTGTGGAGCACGTGTTTTATGTATGTAAATGAAGGTGCAGAGTTATATATGTAATTGTGGGCATGAGCCTTTAGCTATTATGTTTTGGTGTGTTTTGGGTGGACCGGGGTCATTTTGTATGTTATTTTTAATACATGATGTCTAAATATTAGAGTTAGACATGTTGTTTCCTGTTGGTTTGAGGCTCATGGAGATGGGTTAGTCTTGTCTTCTACTAGTAGAGTCCGGTCTCTGGCGTAGTATTAAAATTTTATAGGTCGGTTAAAATTAGTACGCTAATTTTTATTTTTATTTTTTCATATTTTTGATGATAAAAAACCTAGAAAATTACATGAATTTATAAATTTAATTTGAGTTTTGGCATAGTTAGCCAATCTATAGTGTTGAGCCTTAAATCAACCAAAATAATTATTAAAATAAAATGAAAATTTAATTCATAAAATGAAAAATAAAATAAAATAAATTGTTTTAGTGGAAAAAATGGATTTAATTTTTTATTTTTAAAAAAAAACCAATTAGAATATAAGCCTTTTTTTAATCCAAGTCAAACTTAAAAATTTATGTTTAGTCTTATAAATGTAAAATTACCAAAAGAGACAATGAATTAATAAAAAAAAGAGTCGATGAACAAAGTAGTTGAATAGTTCTTAGGTTAGATAGCAAATATAATTTTAGACAATTGTTCAAGTGAATAATGATTTTTTAAGAGTTGGACATATTAAAATATATTTTTAGGTATGTAAAATGATATGTTAACTTGACTGACATTATAACTATGATTGAGTATTTTGTAACTGTTGGGGCGAATGTGGAATCTCTAGGGTCGGATCGGTGCCCCGCGCAGCGGAAGTGAGTCTACCATTTGGATATCTAGCATGGGTGTATTTTTGGACAACTACATTTTGTTATGAGTCCGTAAGAAAAAAGTGGGGACCAAATCAGAGTCTAGAAACTCCGGAACGGAGAAAATGAAATTTCAGTATGGGCATCAGGTCACAGGGCGTTGCGACGTTCGCAACATTGAATATTGAGTGTCGCGATGCCAGAGATCAAAGTCGCGATGCCTTCCTGTGTAAAATATTGGCAATGAGTAATTTTGCCTTCAAATCATTTCTAAACACTTCCAATTTCCTCCAAATACTTCAATACACCTAAAATCCCACAATGAAATGACTCATGAAAAATTCTAGGTCACTCAAAGGTAGTCAAGTGATTCTAAAATGATAGCGATAGCTTTAAGCTTTAATCTAGAGTTACAAACTATTATTAATTGTTCCATGTCCAATATGAACATATTTGACCCAATTACAAACATATTTTGTTTATACTTATAAAGCATCTAACACAATTAATCAGCCTAATTTAAACTTCAAGATATGCTATCATGTATCCAATACATAATTCATCACTATAAGTCTCACTAATGAAAACTCACTAATGAAGAACATAGCTTAGGAGAAAATCAAACTTACCTAGCAAGCTTGATACAAAGATCCAATCTCATTTTCTTTGTTGAAATGGTTGGAAAACTTCCAAAGTTTAGTAAGCTTCACTTCAAGATCCAATCTTGATTCCAATGCTAGCAAGATTCACTCCAAGATCCAATCTTGATTTCTCCTTGTTGAAATGTTATAGAGATCTTCCAAAGCTTCTCTAAACACTTCTATAACTTAGGCCAATTTCTCTAACTCTTGTTTGTTTTTGCTTTCTTAAACTTAATTAAAACTTTTGCTCAAGCTTGCTATTTATAGCAAAACTTATGTAATTTTTAATTAATAAAATTTTTAATCAACTTTTATGTGGCCTTAATCTAATTTGTCCAAATATGTATAATTAGGTGTAACTAATCACTTTTTTCTACCCCTTTTATTTAAGCCAATTAAAACAAGACAAAGTTTAATTAATGGTTTAGTTACATGTCTACCAGTTTGATTTAATCCAATAAAATCAAGCCAAATACACCTATAATTACATATTTGCAATTACCAAAATATCCTCAAATGGTAGAGATATTTATGAAATTACGACAAAGCCATTGTGTAAAATATTGGATTAATCCAATTAGGTCGAAGTAAATAATCAATGTTATCCAATAAAAATTAATTATCTTAGTTGATAATTATAATATTGAATATTATTTATTATCAAAAATTATCGGCTACCCAAGTGCTTAACAAGTATGCTTCATATTGTGGGATTCTAAGTCCTGACACGTTCGTCATATAAGCCTAGCTAATATGTACGTAATTCGGTCACCTCCGAATTCGCGAAGAACACGAACGACGTTTCTGAACTATACAAGTCGAGGTCATCACATATGTTTATCAATCCCTCTGTCGTAGGATATCCGAATTATGATTAGGAAACATAGAATACACCGTCAATTTTCTGAGGTGCAAATATCATGTCGATAAGTCACGATTCTTTACAACTAATGTGATCCACCCTAGGTGATCAGCTTTGGCCAAAGTCTTAAGAATCGTGACTTACTCACATGGATACCTAAACCCTTAATAGTACATATACGAGCCTACAGATCCTATCTTGATAAGCACTTGATTAACGAGTGCATCGGTCTACACCCAACGAACATCTAGAGGCCAGAACATGAAAAATTTCTGACATACATGGCATATAAGTGTGGAGAATCTCACACAAAATCAATGTTATCCTATAGTTAAAATGATCACATATGCTACCCGACTCGAGGAGATTCATATTGACGGTGGTGTGTACTTCCAACTATTAGGAATTACCTGTGAGTCATTTAGTATTCAGTCCAATAGATACCCACACATCTATACGAGCTTCCAAAGCTCATGGTACATCGGGTTAAACCATTGGAACTCCAATTCGAATATACGATATGTGCTAGTCTTCTAGGTTATAAGAATTCGACTGTATTCCAAAACCAACGACTATGAATATTTACTTTAAGAATATTTTATAATAGTAATACTATCCCAATGTCAGACCACATAGTGTCCAGTATTACTACAAGACTATTTTATGGTCGATGTCATTCTTATACATTAATCTAATATGCATAATGACATTACCATTAATAAGGTTTGAAATGAAAATGTAATTATTTTATTAATAAATAATAAAATGGATAATACATTATTTAGATTGGCACTCCAAACAACAACTCCAGCAAACTCCCACTTGCTTAGTACCAATCCGGATGGTACCGTAGTCCCATCTCCTTCACATGTTTATCAAATAACTTAGGAGGTAAGGCTTTAGTAAGCGGGTCTGCTATGTTGTCGATTCCTTGAACCTTCAAGACCACTATGTCTTTTTGTTCAATAATCTCTTTAATAACACAATATTTCCTTTCCACATATTTAGACTTGGAATGCGCCATCGGCTCCTTAGCTTGCGCAATGGCTCCGCTATTATCACAGTACAATGGAATCAAATCCGTAATACTAGGCACAATGACAAGTTCTATGATAAAATTTCTAATTCTAAACAGCTTCTTGAGCAGCTTTTGAAGTCATTATAAATTTTGCCTCAGTGTGGAATCAGCTGTTGAGCATTGCTTTGAACATTATTAACTAACCGCACCACCATTAAGGGTAAATATGTATCCGGATGTAGACTTTCTATCATCTGGATCTCCCTGGAAGTCTGAGTCTGTATAACCCTTAACTTGTAGCTCATCTTCTCCATATATGAGAAACTTATCCTTAGTACACTTAAGATATTACATGATATATTTCACGACTGTGCAATGATCATTACCCGGATCAGATTGATATCAAATAGTCACACCGACGCTGAAACTGATGTCATGTCTCGTACATAACATAACATACATAATGCTTCCAATACAAGAAGTATATGACAAGTTAGACATTTTAACTATCTCTTCCCCAGTTTGAGGTGCCATTTTCTTCGAAAGATGTATGCCGTATCGGAAAGGTACATTTGCTGCCTTACAGTTGGTAAAATCATACATTCTAACATCTTATCTATGTACGTGGATTGAGACAACCATATTAACTTCCTAACTCTATCCCGATAGAGCCTTATACCCAATATATAGGAAGCTTCACCCATGTCTTTCATGGAGAAGTTCTTGCAATGATAGGCTTTCACACTTGGCATTAATCCTATATCATTCCCAATGATAAAGATACCATCTACATACAAAACAATGAATACTTAAAGGTTTCCACCTTTCCATCAGGCCATCGCTTCATTTTATAAACCCATTTAGGAAGTTCAACTAAGTCCCAGACTTGATTGTCAAGCATAGAATTCATCTCGGACTTCATGGCTTCCTGCTATTTTCCTGAATCAATATCTAATATCGTTTCTTTATACGCAGTCGGATCTGTTTCCTCTACGAGGAGAGCATCAAGGCTCACATCAGATGATAAAAATAATCTCTCAGGAGGTTTTGATATTCTATTCGACTTACGTAGAACCTGTGTTGTAGATCCTTCACCTAATTAGATCTCTGGTCCCATCTCCGGTTCCTTAATGTTGGGATCAAACTCATCAAGTTCAATTTTTCTACAATTCTCATTTTCTCTCAAAAATTCATTTTCAAGAAAATTGATAAAATGAACAACAAATACATTTCGTTGCTCATAATCGCATAATTGATATCCCAAAGAATTTTTAGGATATCCAACGAACCTATATTTATACCACATGGGTGCTAGTTTATCCCGCTACGCAACTCTAACGTATACAAGACAACCCCAAATCTTTAAATATATATTACTTGGATTTCTACTCAACCATATCTGATATGGGGTCGTAGAAACAACTTTCGATGAAACCCTATTAAGTATATGGGAAGTAGTAAGTAAAGCGTAACCCCAAAGGTAATATGAATGATCTGTATAGCTCATCACAGAATGTACCATATCCAATAAAGTAAAATTTCTTCGTTCAAATACACCATTGTGTTGAGGTGTTTCTGGTGGGCTATATTGGGCGAGAATCATATTCTCCCTTAAATAACTTTTGAATTCGTCACTCATGTATTCACCGCCTCGATCTGTTTGAAGGCACTTGATGAATTTACTGGTTTTTTTCTACTTCGTTTCAAAATATTTTGAACTTGTCAAATATTTTTTATTTATGTCTCATCAAATAGACATCTCCAAATCTTGACTTATCATCTGTGAAAGTCACGAATTATTTTGAACCATCATGAGCGGTATGATTTAATAGACCACACATATCGCTGTGTATTACCTATAATAAATCTTCAGCACGATGTCCAACACCAAGAAATGAGGACTTTGTCACATTCTCTTGGATATATTACTCACAAATCGGATAAGGATCTAAGGTAAGATTTTCAATCAAACCATAATTAGCCAATTTTGATAGACGTCTAACACCTATGTGGCTCAATCTCATATGTCATAATTGAGTAATATTTTATTCAGAATTCTACTTGTATTTTTCCTATATATTAAATACATATTTATATGTTTTCCAAAATATAGTGACCGTTAAATAAAGAACATTCACATATCAAATAGTTGTCTTTATCATATAAAAGAACATTCACATATCAAATAGTTATCTTTATCATATAAACATAAAACACCATATTTAATGTTTATTTTATATCTATTTTATCCAATATTGATAGTGATATTATTTGTCTAATAAAGGACGGCATATAATATCAGTCATGTAAATCTAATTTACATTCATTAGGGAGATCTAGAACAACTGTTCCTATAGCATTGACATCCAATGTCTCGCCATTGCCAACTCTAAATTGAATCTCCCATTTGTTCAGCCTTTTTTTAACTCCCATGGCTTGCATAAAGTTGCAAATGTGAGTAAGATTATCGGTGACCCAACCATTATTTGCATATAAGGTTAATGAGATGTCAATAATAGGAAAAATACAAAGCGTACATGAGGTTCCTGTTTTTCCTTTCAGCTCTGGACAATCTTTTTTCCAGTGTCCAGACTTCTTGCAGTGTAGATATGCATCACGAGCTACATGCGGTATTGTAGTTTGTTTCTGGGAATCTTTCTTCTTATTTCCCATTTAAATCTTCTTAGACTTCCTAGAAGTCTTTGAATAGCTTGTTCCACCATGGAGGTACAAATGAGATTCCATTTTCTTCAAATCATGTTCCGCTGAGCGTAATATGTTGTGAAGCTCTTCATATGTGGCTTGCATCGAATGCATCACAAAGCTAACATATGTATCGGGTAAAGAAGATAAAATTAGATTTTGGTCTAGCCTTTTATCTATTATAATGTCATGTTCATTCCATATGTCGGATCTAGTCAATCATGTTCAAAATATGAATGCTAACCACTCTTTCACCTTTGAACGTAGTATGAAATAATTCCTTAGACCCATGATATATATCAATTTCTTGATTTTCTTAGAACAACTCCTTGAGTGTTCTTATAATGCTCCAAACATTTGGTACATTTATGTACTGACTAAGAAAATTAGGAACAATTTCGACATACATTGGAATGACTGTAACCTCAATCTTTCTGACTCCAAGATAAGGCAAATGTTCATTTCCTATTCAAAATAGTTCTCAGCTCCTTTCACTTTATTAGAATCTAGAAGTCGCGCTAATGGATTTGCGGCAGCCATCTACAAGACAATAATTAAACACTAGTAGTACATTTTTCATTTTAAAATAAAAATACTAATCGATTATGGAATTTTAAATCTATTAATGCCCACTACTTTACGTAATTCCATAATCTCCCTTAATAGAAAAATAGAAATTTGACTATCAAAATTTCATAGCGGGAAGTGGATCCCATGACATTTACTCCAGCCCCACACTATCGACGGTCTTGGCCTTTATAAACTCATTAGGTAGACCTCCAAGGTCAATCACATTCATGTGATTCCTAGTTTGGACCTGAACCATTTCTTATCATCACAATAATGACGGTATTGGATTAAGACGTATTCTGGGTGTATATTTGTCAAAGTTTTCTAATGATCTTCGTAAGTACACCTTCATAATAATGACGGTATTGGGTGACTACGTTAACTCATCACTCTACATCTAATATTTTACCGGATTGACCTAAGTTCCGAGCACTAATACCCTCACAATAATGACGATCTTAGACACAAGTAGTAAGAACTCATTCATCTCCGTATTGACAAGACAGACCATCCAATAATGCTCCAATATTATCAATACTATTACATAAAATAAAATAATCACCTAATCACGAGAGATTTATGACAATCAAGTCATTAACATGCTTGGGTCAAAATTTAAATTTAAATTTAAAAACATGCAATGCATATCCAATATGACTTATGCATAATTAAATTAAAATTATCGTGGCATAAATTCAAAATATATGTGTTGTATGGTTAAAATCTGCGCTGATACCATTCTGTTGGGGCGGATGTGGAACCTCTAGGATCAGATCGGTGCCCCGTGTGACAAAAGTGGGTTTAACCCATTGATATCCAGTATGAGTATATTTTTAAAATATTTTATGGAAAACTACATTTGGTTACGAGTCCGTAATAAAAAACGGGGATCAAATAGGAGTCCGGAAACTCCGAAACGGGTTAAGACTATCAGAGACAAGACCTAACCTGACATTACGGGGGTCCTCAGTGAAACGGGGGTACATGTCATCAAATTCCTTCCACTCGGTTCCATCCGCAAGATGTCTAAGTATGCCCTCCGCACCGATCCTCTTTTCATGATGCCACATCATGTCAGTCGCTGTGTGTCGTGACATGAACAACCTCTGCAGCCTGGGCGTTAATGGGAAATATCACAATATCTTTTGAGGCACTTTCTTCCCCATACCACGAACTTTGTACCGACTTTCACCACATATCGGACAATATTCAAGTGATTCATACTCGGCAGGAAATAATACACAGTCATACTTACAAGTATGAATGGATTCATACCCCATTCCCAGATCACGCAACATTTTCTTTACCTCGTAATACGACTTAGGCAATTCACTTCCAACCGGTAACATTTGTCCTAGTAACTCTAGCATCATATCAATACTTTTGTTGGTCATTCTGTTGATCACTCTAATGTGTAATAATTTCACAACGAAATTCAAGATCGACATTCTAGCACCTTCAAATGGAATTTTTTTTGCCTCATCAAGTAGTTCACTAAATAAATTTTGGTCATTTCCACTTAACACTGGTATGTCACCACTAACACTATGACCAAGTTGTGGACCTTGTAAGTCATGCAAAGCATCGGTTATCTCATCGTTTGCAGATTGATTGTAACTACTGCTCCCTTCATCGGAATCAATAAACCGTGACTGAGAATTATACTACTCACCGTGATAAATCCACGTATGGTAAGTTGATGATATTCCCGGCATGTATAAATTATTATGAACTTCATCTAACCGTTTCATTTTCCTATTCAAACAATTTATACATGGACCCCGAACACGACCTTCTGCATCAATGTGTTGCTTTGCCGATTCCATGAACTCATACACTCCATTACGATATTCAACACTCAATCTATCCACCGAGCTCATCCAATTTCTATCCATTTCAGCCAAATACCTAAATATAAAAATATAATTATTAAACATCATATTACACTCATCAACATTACCAATTCATTAATTATTTATTTAAGCATATACATATATATTTAGTTGATTAATTAATTAGTTTACAAAAAAAAAAAATATTTAGTTAATTAACTAATCTACATATATGAATCATAAACCACTAACACAAAGTATATAATAAACATAATCATAAAAATGAAAACCATAATTTTTTACAAAGATTAAACTGAAATACTTAAGTGAGATATATAATTATATTTGCAAATATAAAGAAAAATAATAAAGATATATGAAAGAAGATTTACCTTATGGAAAATTAATTACAATTTTATTTAAATTTGTAGGAGAGTTGTGAGGTTACAGATGAGAGAGTCTCAGATTGCAGAGGATGAGATTGAAGAGGATGAGGGAAAAAACAGAGGGGGAGAATGGCTGGTGGCATTCTGCATTTTTAATATATTTTTAGCGTCGAAAATAATTTTGGACGCTAAAGATTAACGGATTGTTTGTGGTATCGTCATAAACCTTTAGCGACGCAACCTAGTCGACGCTAAATGTCAACTTTTCGGCGCTAAAAGTATAAAATTTAGCGTCACAATTTATGTCGACGCCAAAGATTATGGGAATAATTGAAAACCTTTAGCGTCGAAAATCGTATTCGATGCTAAAAGTATACAATTTTGCGTCGAATATGATTCTCGTCGCTAAATCTTGACATTTGGCGTCGAATGTTAGTTTCGACGCTAAAAGTGATTATTAGCGTCGCAATTAAATTCGACGCTAAATTTTTGAACGCTAAAAGTTCATTTTCTTGTAGTGAAAAATGGGCTCGAAATATTGACTTTGAAGAATGGGGTGAAAGGGGATTAAGACCTTGAATGTTAGGTTGTGAAAGCAATGGGAGATAGTGGAGAAGATGGGAAGTGGAAAGGACTGTGAATCAACAAGTGTTTTTTATAATGAATTTGGTGTTGGATTTAAAGAAGATATTTTAGTTAGATTTGTTTTAATTGTAACATTGATGCAGAATAATATTTTGGGTGATTCATTTATATGTAGAAATCAATATGCGATTCAAGTAATAATGTATGCAGCTTTTAATATGTACAATGATTAATACTGACTTTTCGGATAATATTTTAATATTTTCATCTTAATTGTTGATGTGACGAATAATTAAGATATAATTTGTAAATAATTAATTCAAATGGAAAATAATTATGAAGTTATGAATTAAGTTTTAAGAAAATAATTATGAGATTAAGTTTTAAGCATTAAGGTTCTGACACATGGTGGATAGTGAGAAATAAATGATCAATTCAGTTATATTTGTTTTTAATTATGATATTAGGCCCAAATGATATTTATAGAAATAGATGATAAATGGTTCAAATAAACAAAGTTACTAACAACCTATTTAAATTACTTAATATTTTTTAACATATTTAAATGGGGAACAATGTTGTGGTTGTAATAAGTCATAAATTTGTAGAAACCAACGAATAAGGTTGGGTTTTGTACAGTTTATTTTATAGAATTTTTATTGGTAGAGTTCTTAAAATTGAAGTTTTTATTTTTTATTTTTTATTTTTAAAAAAAAAACTTGAGTTGTTTGGTTGTCAATTGAAGTTTTTACTACAAATTATAAAATTATATTAATAGACAAGTTTTTTAAAATTATGATATGAAAGTGATGAAATAATTTTGTGAATAAAATAAAGATAATTTAGACAATTTAATCTTTAAAAAAAACTTTCAATATCTACTTTCAAAAGTATAAAGTTTGAGTTTCTTTCCATAGATGTAAAATAACTTTTTTAATCCCAAAAACTCTATCCAAATTATAACCAAACAATACTCAAAAAATAAAAAAAAAAAACTTTTAGCAATTTTTTTTTATTATTATTATTTTTTGCTTATATTAGAAGTCATACCAAATAGACGCTGAATTAAATAATAACGTGTTGGGATAAGAATTTATGTTCTAAATATGAGTGATGCTAGAAATACAAGAAAATTATATTATACTTGAGTATTGCAAATTTTGAAGTATTTTTGTTATCACAATGCCAGAGCCCGAGTTAAAATTGTAATTTATTATGCTTTTTTCATCAAAAAAAATAAAAATTAGCCTGCTAATACATATTTTAGTCATCCCTAAAATTAAATACTAGCTCTGCCTTTAACTGGTTTCTTATTATGCAAGCAAGAGATCAAGTGTAAACATGTTACAAGTTGTTGGGGTTGGTACTCTCAATGCTATTTCGTATCGTATTTATGATCTATTTATGAATAAGAGCAAATATTTTTTTCCAAAATATTGTATATTTAATGATATTATCTCTTTTCTTTTATATATATATTCGATTAATTTAATTTAGATCAAAACTAACTGAGGTTTAGTGATGTATATATGAGACAAAAACTCGAGAATATATATTACTCATACTATTACAACGAGGCTTGTAATTGACATTGAAAAGTGTCACTACTTGTGCTATATTCTCAAACAAAGTTTCTGTTCAATATTTGCTGACACGGGTCGGTTAGTAAAATCTGTTGAGACCAGTACATGTTGTATATCGAGATTTGGTTCGATGATTTATCCTAATGAACCATGAGTATTGTGAGACTCGTATAGACATTTAAGTGTTTATTTGTTGAGCACTAAATGACTCACCATAAGTATTCCTAATAGATGACACACCAATGTCAATAGGAATCTTCCCAAGTCGAGTTGCATATTTAGTCCTTAGACTTGAGATACCACCATAGATGTATGAGTGATCCTTCATACTTTGACAACAGCCATGATATTAGTCAATCTAGACCAGACCTCTGCCTATTTGTTGGGTGTGGACTGATGCTCATGATATCCTGTGATGTATCCAGAGAAGATCCGTCAGTCCCGTGTGTAGGATTTAGGTATCCGCTTCGTGATTCTTTAAATCCTTAGCCGAGGTATACATCAGAAATAAGTTTCGAGTATATATTTAGAAGATCACGAATATGTCGCGACATATATGAATTATACATAACGGTATTTGATATTTTTATCTATGTCTTCGGTACAATTCAGATAGCCTATGACTGATGGATTATATGATATGCCTAGAACTCGACTTGTATGGTTCAGTGCGGTTATTTGCGGTCGTCATAAATTATGAGCGAGCGAATTATGGATATAAAATGTATTTCATGATAGATATACATGAACCTAGAAAGTCCCACTAATAAAGTGTACTTATAGAGCAATAAGATAATTAATTACGAATATTATGAATTATTCGTAATGTACACATGTCAGGGTATTTCTGTATCTAATATATATATATATTATAATATGCATAATTTGATTAGATACACATTAAATCCAATTGAATTTTGACACATGTTAATTAATAATTATTTATTTAATTAAAAGTTAATTAATTTAATAATTATTTATTATAAAGAATTATTTGTATTTTCTTTATAAAACCTTATAAGATAATCTTTATAAATGGCAAAAAATTAGCCATACATGTGTAACAAAATTTGGCATCATTTTTGGCCATATATTAAATTTTATCAAAATAACCAAAATACCCCTTATATATATATATATATATGTAAAATTCGGCCATTAGAGAGAGATATATATAATATATATGTAAAATTCGGCCATTAGAGAGATAATATGGCTTGAAAATTTTTCATGAATGAGAGAGAAAAATTAAGGCTTTGTTAGGGTTTTATTAATTCACCAAAATTAGAGAAAGTGTAAGAACAATTGGAAGCAGCCATTGAATTAAGGTAAATTCTAATTTAATTTGGTTGAAATTTTTTCTTTATGTTTCCAATTGATTATATATGATATAATATAGATTCTTTCATTATTTGGTATTTATGGATGTTTAGAAACTCTAATAGGATAGTCAATTAGGTTAATTAATTTAATTAGGATGTAGGACATCAAATGACCATTTTAGAGTTACTATAATATCCCAAAATTTTCAAGATATTTTTGGAAGATTTTGTATCGCAACTAAGGTTTCGAAACGAAAGGATATTCGAGGTTACGAGTTTGAATGATAAAAGATATATGCCAGAATGTCTTGAAGTGGTGTTTCGAAGCTTTGAAAATCGCATAATTCGAAATAGCCGATAACGTATATTTTTGGAAATTTTCTATTTGAGTAAGTTTCATTATTTCGGCTATGTAATTGGCAAACGAACTCTGATTGAGGTGATTCTTAAACCACAAATAATTTTCGTGTTGAACTCTTTTTGAAATTTATAGCAGAAGAGTCTCAATTTTTTTTTAAAATCAAATCAGCCTTATAAAGATGGTAAAGTGCAAAATGCGAGGACCAAGCTATAATTTTTGAAAATTGTTATTATAAAAGACTAGAAATTTTAATAAATTGCACAAGAGTCCCCAAATCTTATACACTTGCTACAAGGAGAGAGAGAAAGATCGTATAGAAGAGAGAAAAAGGAATCTCGTCGACGCTCTGATCGTCGTCGGTGAGTCGTGACGGTAGGGCTGGGTTCATCCAGCCTAGGGGAAACTTCAGCGGTGGTCGGCCACCCAACAAGCCGTACATGGTGGCGCAAAGGAGAGAGAAACTTGCGGTTATCCATGGCTTGATCCCGGCTCATCGCTTCAATCCATGAGTCAGGCCACTCGCCAAATCGAAGCCCTCAGAGATTACTACAAGGCTGCAATGTCATTTTGAAAAAAAACATTCGATTTTGCGTAGATCGAAAGAGATTCAGATAATAGTAATAGATTTTCCTGGGAGCTCCGATTCAAATTTCGTTGATTCCTATGCGTTTTTAGGGCATATAGAGTCTGCCGATACCCTTAAAATTTCAGTAAGACATCCCGATAAGAAGTTGAGATTTCTAAGTTTATCATTTTATATTCGGATATGCCTCGTGGATACATAGAGTAATGTTTTAATATGTATTGAATTGAATTAGTTAGAATGTATTAAATTTTTGCTATTGGTATTTTCCAGTAAAATTAGATTTTGCACGTGTCTGTGCTTTGATGAATGTAATATTATATATGAGTTTATTATGCTATTATGATGATGTTTAGATGGTTATGAATAGTTTTGAATGGTTTAAGATCCTTCCGTAGCGTGATAAAAAGTTTTGCGAAATTTTTTTTCTGAAAACACTTAATTTGAGAATTTAAGTTATTTGATGGTCCTGGTATGATATGTTATGATGTAATAGATGTATTTGATTGGTTTTGGTAGGAACATGATAAATCCGAAATTTTCCATATTCGTTTGTAATGTTTTTGGATTTTTGGAAGGTTTTCTGAATTTTTACCGAAAACTAAAACTAGTACTACGAATATGTTATATTAGAGGTTTTGAGAGTAATTAAACTGGAATCCTTGAAAACATATTTAATTTGGGCGTTCTGAAAGATTTGAAAGTTTGTATAGTTGAGTAAAAAATTTCGCATATCACCGGTTTTAATTGTTTCCGTCGCTTGCTTTGAAAGATTTGACTTGGATCAGAACTGTTCGCGAGACGAAGTAAGTATTCCTTGCAATATATAACAATACATTGGTTGTTGTTTGTTCATAGGAAATATGTGTGTAAATATATGTATGTATATATATGTGTGTATAATTGTGTGTATTTATCTAGAAATATAAATAGATTTAGTGAATAAACCACCACAGGTTTGGGATGGTTGAAGCCACATGTATGGGTAGTTTGGTTCAACGGTGCATATCATGGATATATATATATATATATATATATATATATATATATATATATATATATATATATATATATACTATGTTAAAAGTATATCATTGATGTGTATGTGATATGATTACTATGTGTTTTGATATACGAGATGTTTGTTGGTGCTTAATAACTTTGAAATGTATTATATAATATGCCCGTCCTATGGGTTTCTTGTTGAATAATGATGGATAAATATGTATTTTGCATGATGTATCTATTGTGTGAATGAATACTTCTGTCTTCGGTCTTCATGATACTTTTGTTCTTGATATTTCCGTTCTTTGATAACTTTGATTATATTTTGGCATTTTGATGTTTGATCATGTGAAACAAAGTATTTTTGATAAAAAAAAGATTTTGAATAATTTGACTTTTGAGTGAAAATGATAAAGATATTTTCCTATCTCGGAGCTTGTAATATGCTTTAATGTTTTGAGAATTATCGTTATGCTTCCGTCGAGATGCTTGTTAATAAAAATTTTCCACCTCAATGCTGGACTCATGCTTGTTAATGAAATTTTTCCGCCTCGATGATTGACTTATGCTTTCAAATTTTATGATTTATCCTTATTTTTCCGTCAAAGCGCTTGAAGATATGTTTCTGTCTCGACACTTGACTCTTATTTTCACGATTTATTACTTATGATTATGTTTTCACTAGGACGTTTGTTATGGGGTCCTGACCATCGGAAAATGGCTGACCCATTATTCTGTCGACATGAGCTTGTTTCGTTCATTATCTGATATGTGCGCGTGATACGAACATTAGATGATTGTTATGTTTCGTCCAGTTGAGTTGGTCCTAGATGCTTGACACAGATTTATGAGGATTATGGTTTTTGAATTTGACTTTGTTTACAACAAAGAGTTTTTATGATGTGATTTCAAATGATTGTTTAAAGTTGAGCAAAAATGCCTCAATTTTGTCTAAAACCGAATCAACTCTATAAAGAGGGACAAAGTGAAAAATGCGAGGACTAGGCTATAATTTTAGAAAATTGTTATTATAAAAGACTAGAAATTTCAGTAAATTACAGAGGAGTCCTAAAATCCTATACACTTGCTACAGGGAGAGAGAGAGAGATCGTATGGGAGAGAGAAAAAGGAATCCCACGGGTGCACGCCGCTCTGGCCATCACCGGTCAGTTGCAACGGTAGGGCTGGGTTCGTCCAGCCTAAGGGAAACTTCAACGGTGGTCCGACCACCCAACATGCCGCACATGGCGGCGTAGAGGGGAGAGAAATATGCGGCTGTCAATGGCTCGATCCCGACTCAACATTTCGATCCACGACTCAAGCCACCCATTAAATTAAAGCCCTCAGAGATTACTACAGGGTTACGGTATCGGTTTTGTGAAACGGCACTCGGTTTTGTGCAAATTAAGAGAGATTCAAATGAATAATGATTGATTTTTTTGGGAGATCCGATTCGAATTCTGTCGATTCCTACACATTCGTGGGGGCGTAGGGAGTCTGCTGATACCCTCAGAATTTTTGGTAAGATATCCTGGTAAAAAGCTGAGATTTTCAAGTTTATCATTTATATTCGGATGCTCTCCGTAGATTTGTAAAGTAATGTTTTCATGTGTATTGAATTGAATAAGCTAGAATGTATTAAATTTGTGCTATTGGTAGAATTCGAGTAAAAAATGAATGAATTGGACCGATCCGGTAAGATTAGAATTTTCGGTAAAATTGGACTCTGCACGTGTATGTGCTTTGATTAATGTAATGTTATATATGAGTCTATTATGATGTCATGATGATGTTTAGATGGTTCTGAATAGTTTTGGAGGGTTTAAGATCCTTCTGTTACATGATCATAAGTTTTTATGGAAAATTTCTGAAAATATGTAATTTGAGAATTTAAATTATTTGATGGTCCTATTATGATATGTTTTAATATAATAAATGTATTTGACTTATTTTGGGAGGAACAAGATATATATGAAATGTTCGGGATCCGTTTGTAATGTTTCAGATTTTTCGGAAGATTTTCTAAATTTTTGCGAGAAACTGAAACTAATGCTACAAATATGATATAAGATGTTTTGAGAATAATGAAATTGGAATCGTTGAAAACAGATTTAACTTGGGTGTTCCGAGAAGATCAAAAAGTTTGTATAGTTGAGTCGCAAATTCCGCATATCAGTTGTTTGTTCTAATTGTTTCCATTGCTTGTTATGATAGATTTGACTTGGATCAGAATAGTTCGCAAGATGAGGTAAGTATTTCATGATGTATACCAACATATTGGCTGTTGTTTGTTCGTAGGAAATATGTGTGTTAATATATGTATGTATGTATATATATATATATATGTGTATAAGTATGTATATTTATATAGAAATATAAATAGTTTTAATGACTAAAGTACCATAGGTTTGGGATGGTTGAAGCCACATGTATGGATGGTTTGGTTCAACGGTGCATATATATGTAAATATATATACTAAGTTTAAAGTATGTCGTTGATGTGTATGTGATATGATTAATATGTGTTTCGATATACGAGATGTTTGTCGATGCTTGATAATATTGAAATTTAAAATGTAATATGCCTATCATGTGGGCTTTTTGTTGAATAATGATGGATAAATATGTAATTTGTGTGATGTATATGTTATGTGAATGGATACTTTTGTCTTCGGTCTTCATGATACTTTTGTTCTTGATATTTTTGTTCTTTGATAACTTTGATTATATTTTGGCATTTCGTTGTTTGATAATGTGAAATAAAAATGTTTTTGATAAAAAGAAGATTTCGAATAATTAGACTTTTGACTGAAAATGATAAAGATATTTTCCCGTCTCTGCGCTTGTAATTTTTGCTTTAATGTTTTGAGAATTATCGTTATGCTTCCCCCGAGACGCTTATTTATGAAATATTTCCGCCTCGACGCTTGACTCATGCTTTCAAATTTTATGATTTATCGTTATGTTTCCTTCAAGGCGCTTGATGATATGTTTATGTCTTGACGCTTGACTCTTGTTTTCACGATTTATGACTTGTGATTATGTTTTCGCCAGGGCGCTTGTTATGGGGTCCTGACCATCAAAAAATGGCTGGCCCACTACTTTATCAACATGAGCTTGTTTTGTTCTCTGTCCGACCTGTGCCCGCGATCCGAACATTGGATGCTTGTTATGTTTCGTCCAGTTGAGTTGGTCTTCGACGCTTGACACAAATTTATGAGGAATATAGTTTTTAAATTTGACTTTGTTTACCGCAAAGAGTTTTTATGATGTGATTTCAAATGATTTTTGAGTGATTGTTTAAAATGTTTTGTGTTGACGTTGTATGTGATTGGTTGTGTTGAACCTACATTTGTAAATGATAAAATGGATAGAATGATTGTGGTTGTTTGACTTATTCCGAACTTGAGGATCTATGACATTGCTTGCACAAAAGGTTGTGTTCTTTATATGTGATTGTGTACGGGTATATATCGATGATTCAAAGTATGCAAGACAATGCATATGTATGTTTATGATTTACACTTATGTTCTTGTGCATTTCGAGAGAGATATATATATATATATATTATTATCAGTTATTCGATATTCTAAATATTTGGCTATGTGTATATGAAAGTATTAGTATGGGAAGTGTTCTCAGGTGTGTATGATTGGCAAGTGAAAGATCTGAGGATCAATGTAGGTTATGTGTTCTGAAATTGTACATGTATGTATATATGTAAGATATTTGAAAATGTATAGTTGATGTGTTTGAACGTGTATATATATACACTCTAGTGCTAGAAGTGATTGCTGATATAAATGATTATAAATGCAGATTCAAAATTACTAAGTGATGGATCGAGAAGTTAGTATAATAAATGTTCTTAAATTTGTAAAGACATATGTAGCAATGATATGGGTTTGATAGATAGCTGAAATAGTATAAAAATACTTGGTAATTGGAATAAATTTACAAACGCATAACTTCAAATAAGTCTTAGGTAAGGATTTTGTATGCTTAGTTAGTAAAGGTTAATTCGAAGTTTAAAGGATTAAGAGAATGATGATAAGAATAATTTGCTTAAAGGTTTTGAATTTGTAATTATATGTTAACTTATATATTGTAATACCCCGAAAATCCTTACGACTGCTATGTTATATAATCACGTTCAAACATGTATGTACTTGTGAAATTGTCTTGCGGACATTCGGTAAATCCTTTGTAGTTCCGATACGAAAGTTGTCTTCGGTACCACTCTGAATAACCCTTAGTATTTAGGCCATAACATTTTCATACGATCTTATATTTTTATAAATTTTATATGTTCGGAAAGCTAAGACCGAGTTCTACAACTTATACATTGGATAATTTTCCAAATTCGAATCATAAGCAGGCAAAAATTATGATTTTTCATGGATGCTATTGTAAATTCGAGAATGGGCTAGAATTGAGTGATGTGTCAAATTTTGGACCACTCATTGCATTACAAAAATCAGTTATTTGCCTATAAATAAGAGACTATTCACTCATCTCTCTCAAACTAAAAACGTGAGCTAACTTCAAGGAATAGCTCTCTAATTTTCTTCAATCTCATGGGAAATTTGAAGGAATAATGATGAATTCCCAAGCTTTTCTTAGTCAAGATGGATTAGTTGTTCCGCATGAATCTCTTCAGTGAGTGGACCATTTTCTCAAATTGATTTTACTTATTTTCTTTTGAATTAAGACTTACTTTTCAGCACATAGGGCGTTAGTCGAAATTATTTACAAATATTTTATAAGTGAGAATATTTTAGAAAGTTTGAGTTCAAAAGCATGATTTTGATGATTTTTGGAGGCATGGGGAAAAAACCACCTCAGATGTAACTTATGGAATTGACGGATACAACATATGCACATGTAGAACAGGACTAGGGGGTCGACGATACGTAACACACCTAGATCCTAGATTTCAGGGCTAGTGGGATGACGAGACGTAACGCCCCTAAAGCCTCGATTTAGGGTCATGATGATAGCATGGATTAACACACCTGGTTCTAGTTCAGTGGCTTGGGGGACGACGAGAGGTAATGTCCCAAGACCACTAATTTAGGCGTATTGGGGACGGCGAGACGTAATTTGATGCCATATTCCCTACCGGTAGCATCTCTGAGAAGGGGGATGTTACAAAGATGGTATCAGAGCATGGTCTAGGGAGTCAATGATTACAATGGGTTGAGTGTTGGGGTCTTATATACGCAGTATGTCCAGGATACTTGTATGTGAGACACTACCTTTCTAGTATCCGATCCTCGAGTACGTCCTCACGTCCTATAGATAAGTTAGTAAAAATTCTCAAAGCTATCTGAATTTTCTTCCTAATAAAGTAACCATAATCCTTGTCCTAGATGAAAAATTCTTCTGTGATTATCCTGGTTTATTACCAGAAGTTCAGAATAAGCTACGAAACTAGATAGTAAAGTTTGAGAATATCCACCACAGGGAATGAAAGAGAAAGAGAAAACTATAAGAAAAGTAAGACAAGATGCACAAATGCTTAAAGCGACCAGAGGCGATAAGAGGTAGAGATACATAATGAGATAATAAGAAAATACGAGAACTTATAATGGTAAGGGGAACATAGTAAATCTGAGCAAGAACAAATATCAGTTAGACCCAAGTAAAATTTCTTCCATCCTCAGAAAATTCTTTCAAACAAATCCAATAGCTCTTGAACACCTCGTATAGATAGCAAGTTCCCAGAATAATGAAGGGTAGTCAGAAAGATAAGAGAAGTAAGAAATCAGAATTAGTTCCAATGGACTTGAAATACCAAAAAGGACGTAAAGATTCTAGACACCAAAACCTAGACTTGTAAGAGCCAAAGCGAATGACGTTAGGAAAATGAATTAGTTGCCTTAGTTAAGAACTCCGATAATGATAAAGCCTGTTTACTTAGATTTTTATTTCTCAGCGACATTGATTAAGGAAATTATATTGACAGAGTCTTTCCCATACCTATTCTACATGAGTAATAGATTATACCAGGACATAGAATATCAAAACGAGAATGCTGACATCCATTGAGATATGAAATTCTTACCCCATCCTTAACTAATATAGATAAAGATAATCGTAAGAAAGCCTGATAATAGTATATCCTAGGACAGAGATCGAAATATTTGTCACCCAGAAAATGTCCAAGGAAGTTTTTGAAGTAAGGAAGAAGAGAGCCCAACATAATTCAACAATCTAGGCAAGTTATCACAGGGCTTGCAGTACTAGTAGAAGTCCACAAAATAGACCAAACGTAGTAGAAACCCATACGAACATAAGAAATAAGCTCATTAAATTGGAGACACTCAGGAGTTAGCAAAAGGGATCAGTACAGATTATAAGTCAGGTGATGTAGCTGAAACTTACAGTAAAAGCAGAACTTCAAGAGGGTGAATAACCACTAGTCTCAGTAATACGGTTTAAAGCCAAGAGATAGAATGATACGTGAAGTAACAAGGAAATACAATGTATATAGTAACATAGATAACGTAGTTTGAAGGTAGTAACGTAAATGGAAACCACATAATGATTGATAAAAGTTGTGGGACCTTAGGACATGGAGTAGTCGATGCAGATCCCAATAGAACGAATGGTAGTTCTCCGTTCAGTAACCTCTACCCTAGTAAGTATATAGATATTCAACCATATCATAATTAAGCTTGGAAAATTAACAGTAATGTGTATTCTCATAACTCTGTGGAGAGTATGTACTCACCCCTCAACTTAGAGCCCAATAAGGATTTGGACAAGTAAAGAAGAGCATCAGACATAATAGACAGATACGAGACAACATGATATCCGAACCAATAGGTTCAAAAGAATCTAGATAAGAATCATAAGACATAATAATTTGAATTCACAGTAAGTCGAGCTGAATCTAGAAGTGATAATCCACCTTATTGTAGAGCGGATGGCCTTCAAGATGGTAAAGACTCAAAGGAGTAAGGAACCGGAGTAAGCAACGCATATAATGACCCTCAGAAGTAAGGTATACAACTTATACAGAGTTTTCCACCATAATAGAGAGGGAAATATTAATAAGAGAGTAACACCCGAACCAAAGTATTAGTAGTGGTACCCTAACCTGTCAAAGATGATGTAGAGCTTCCAAGGAAGTATGACTTAAGAGGGTTAAGAAAATGAGATTAGTTGGAAGAATAACAGATGAAGTATGATATGATTTTGAGAAAGCATGAATCTTGAGAGGATGCTCAGTAAATGATAGTATGATCAATAGTCGGAAACAAATCAGAAGTGAAGTTTAAATATGTGAATAAAAAACCACATGATTATAAATGAGCATAATGTGCAACTGTAGCATGCATAGCTAATGTGACCACCACAAACGGAAAAGACTTCAGGACCAACCCCACCCTCCCAACCCTCGTTAGACGATAGTGGTAATAGAGAACCACAATATTCATCCCGATGATATTCCCAGAAACAAGTGAATTCGTGGCGTATTATAGTATTCTATGAAGTATGGTAAAAGACCTTTGAAAGATAATCCCCCTCGGATAAGGAGACAAAGACATAAATCACAGAAGTTTCAAATATAGAATAAAGTAGAAAAGAAGACGAAAAGAACTTTAAGTAAAAGGTTTGGAGGTGAAACTGTCAAAGTAAAACGAAAATAGGAAAGAATACTAGATAAGCAATGACAGAAATGCATAACAGTAAGCTTTCACAGTGTTGGAATAAGACTGGAACTCTATTATTATAAATTAAAGAAGAAAAGTATCAACATAATATATTGTGGAATACATAGCAGCGAGTCCTTAGGTGCAAGTATAAGACCGAAGTTCTATTAATTATAGATTGGGAGAAAAATAACGAGTGTAGCTATTATGAATAAAGTTTAAGATGACTTGAAATAGATTTATTGAAGTATAACATAAAGAAAGCCAAGGAAACTAAGTATACAAATATTGTTGAGACCGAAACAACACATGACAGAATAAGACTATGTGAATAATTGAAAGTGGGATATCCTAGAGTGAAACCGGGTAAAGGGAACAAGTCAGTGTAAAAAATGGTTAACCAGATGTATACTAGCAACGAATTTTAAAGGTACGAAAGAAGCGTGGACATTGACCAAAAATCGAGTTTTTAACATAATTACCTTGTTCTTAAGCTTTTTTATCCTATTTAAGAAGGACTGTCTAAAAGTCTACTCAAAATTAATCCACTGAATATAAGAGGCATCAGTAAACAATAATAGTAAACTAGGGGTGCATGAAGAGTTGGACCATGATCTATGAAGTCCTAAGCCTACAATAGGCAGAGATATGAGAACTTGAAGGACGAAGCCCATAAGTAGTTGAAGCTTAGAGAGAGTCAAATACTTAAGTTACGGGAATGAATGCTAACATCAGATCGAGCATGTGGAACTAAGGAAGTATCATGTACAATTATTGTTAATAGCGACAAAGATTACTCTTATAAACATATTTATCCCAGAGTTAAGACAGAACATGAAAAAACTTAACCATATAGAACACTAGTATTTAGAAAGACTTGAAAGCATTAGCTAAGAAGAACCCGAAGGTGTGTTTAATAAGGTCAAATAAGTTATTGAGCATAACTAGAGGTCTGTAATTGGGGTTTCTTGGACGCATCACAATAGTTGTAGTATGACCATAATGTAGAGTACTCAGCAGAAATTTCATGAAATAAGGACAATGAATTATCTCTCAGTCAAGAAATCAATGGATTATTCACTAGAACCCAAGGACTTTAGAGCAGTATGTGCAAGCATGACAAGGGTTATTATACTTAAACCATACGCTAAGATAAGATAAAAAGTACGTATGATTACTAGCCAAATGATAAACAATCAGCTTGGCGAAGATCTCAATTATTAAATCTAATTGAATCCAGATAATGCAGAACAACTTATAGCAGAATAAGGAATCACACAGACAGATAGATATAGAGTCAGTTATGACCTCCCCACATCGTCCTTGATGTACAAGCATCATATGGAATATCGTTGGGAAATAGTACGATATAGTAAATAAAGCAGAGTTGGCTATGAGATTACAGCCAGTTGAAAGTTGGTGGCTTAGAAAATAGCATGTGAATCTTGTGACTTGTGGTAAGATATTCAGTATCAAGGAGCTTCAAGCCTAGACGAATTCTGGGATTTTAGCATAAAAATGATTCGAGGACGAATCCTATTTAAGGGAGGGAGAAAATATAACACCTCGGAAATTCCGATGACTTCTATGTTATAGGTGGCATAATACATAATATAATCATGTTCAAGCGTGTATGTGCTTGTGAATTTCCTTGCGGACATTCGATAAATCCTTTGTAGTTCTGATACAAAATTTGTCTTCAGTACCACTCTGAACAGTCTTTAGTATTTATGCCATAAATTTTTCATACGATCTCCTATATTTATGGATTTTATATTTTCAGAAAGCTATGACTGAGAGCTACAACTTCCACGTAGGACAATATCCCAAATTCGAATCAGAAGTAGTTCAAAAATCATTATTTCTGTGGCTACTATAGTAAATTAGAGAATGGGCTAGAATTGAGTGATGTGGCAAATTTTGGACCACTCATTGTATTACAAAAATCAGCCATTTGCCTATAAATAAGACATTATTTACTCCCCTCTCTCAAGCAAAAAACGTGAGCTAGCTTCAAGGAATAGCTCTATAATTTTCTTCAATCTCATGCGAAATTTGAAGGAATAGTGATGAATTCCCAAGCTTTTCTTGGTCAAGATGGATTAGTTGTTCCGCAGGAATCTCTTCAGTCGCATCCAGGACCATTGACAAATGCTATTAATCTGTGCGTGGACCCTTTTGTCAAATTGATTTTACTTATTTACTTTTGAATTAAGACTTACTTTTCAGCACATAGGGCCTTAGTCGAAATGATTTACATATATTTTATAATTGAGAATGTTTTAGAAAGCTTGAGTTTAAAAGTATGATTTTGGTGATTTTTGGAGGCATGAGGGAAAAACCCACCTCAGATGTAACTTATGGAATTGACGGATACAACATGTACACATGTAGAGTAGAACTATGGGGACGGTGATACGTAACGCACCTAGATCCTTGATTTCAACATTAGGGGGACGGCGAGAGGTAACGTCCCTATAGATTCAAGGTCAGGATGATAGCATGAATCAGCACACCTGGCTCTAGTTCAGTGACTTGGGGGACGACGAGTTATAACGTCTTAAGACCACTAGTTTAGATGTATAGGGGGACGGCGAGACATAACGCCCTCATATGTCAGATTTTTTCAGAGACATATTTTCAGAGAAATGATTTTCAGAGACAGATTTTCACAGAAATGATTTTTAAAGACAAATTTGCAGAGATGAGATTTTCAGAGATATGATTTTCAAAAATGATAAGTTTTATGAAAGTATTTTCTAAATAATTCAGTTTTACAGAAAGTAATTTCAGAATTTTTCAGAAAGAAAGGTTTTAAGAAAGGTTTTCCAGAACGAGAACTGTTTTCAGATAAGAAATAATTTTCAGAAAGAATCAATTTTCCTTGAGATGATTTTGATTTCAGTAAAACGGATGTTTCATAAAGCATTTCAGTTTCAGTTTTAAACTGTCCACTCACTAGGTCGTTCAAACGAGTTAAACCCCCTCACTCCCAGTTTCTCTATTTTGTAGGTATACTCAGAGGACGAGCTCGATATGATGGATACTGATGGTAGTCACTAGGGTGTTTAAGTCCACTAAGTCGAGTACAGAGGTTCAGCTTAGTCATAGTTAAAGTAAAGTCGCATGTCAGTCATTAGTAATGTAGAGCCTTTCAAATGTGTTGAAAATGTCCATGTATAGAATTTTAAAGTGTAATATTATTGAGTACATAAGTTGTGAGTATTAGTTTTCAATTCAAGATAATGAGTTGGGCAATATTACATAAATTTACGTTGAGATGAGATTAGTAGTATTGATCATAGTCAGAAATTCAGAGGCTAAAGTGGATATGATGGCCTTTTCCCTGCTGGTAGCATATCCGAGAAGAAGGATGTTACTTATATGTTCAATTGGTAATTTTATTTTTTGTTTGACTTATATGTTTGTGTCGTACTTGATACGAGCATGGTTATTTACTAAGTTTCATAGCTCACACCACTTCAGTTTGCTAGCTTTGCAGGTTGGTAACCAGATTGGACAGCCATCAAGTGTAGGATAGACCTACTCGAGATGAATGATCACCTAAGCTGCATTAAGCCACTCTAAAGTTCTGGGGACATGTTTAAGAAGTCTACGAGTTTTGTTAGTTATGTTTGAATCGTGAAATGCACGTTATTACATGTATGTAAATAAAAATTTTGATGTGTAAATGTAATTATAGGCACGAAGTCGAGTATTGATTTTGAGATTTTTTGTTTTGTTTTGAGTTAGACCGGAGGTCCTTTATGCTTAGTTGTTGTTTTGACAGGTTGTTTTGGTGCTGGACTATGTTACAGGTTGTCCAAATTTTAGGGTGTGTCATGTCTATTTTTTTGATAATTTTGAGGATCAGAGAAACATGTTATTCTTGTCTCCTGCCGATAGTATTCTGCCTCCGGTGGGGTGTTATAGTTACTTATGCCACACCATGATGACCTAGAATTGTTCTAGAGTGAATTTGTCATGGTGACTCTCCTTGTTATATTTTGGATTTATTAATTGCATGAATTTTGAATTAGTTAGGTGTTAAAGTGATTAATTAAATAATTAATTCAAAAGTTTTAATTTTGTGAAATTGAGATGTTTTGGATGAAATTGGATGTGTAATAATGCATAGGAAAAATTCCCAGAGTTTTTGAAATTGTTTTGATAGCGTTTTGGGAATTTTCCAAAAAATCGAATTAGGAATAAAATCATAATTTATTGAAATTACTACTGTTTGGCCACTGCTACAGTACTCAAATTACTGCAGTAGTGTGTATAATGTGTAGAAAAATTCCTGAAATTATTTTGGGAATTTTCAGTAAAAATCTACACTATAGGTAAAATGATAATTTATTAAATTATTATATTAGGCCTGTTGGACAATTATGACCCATAGCATCACTATTTGTACAGATCATGGTGTTTTTGTACAAATTAACTATGTGACAAAGGAAATTGCCCTTTTATCATTTGTAATTAGATTACCAAAATGTATAAATGATAGAAGGTCCATATGATTAGTTCCGGATTGAGATGATATGAGACAGTATCAATCCACAAAGGTTTAATCATTAAATATCCCTAGTCAGAGTATTATCGAGATTGGACATCGATAATGCGTAAAAGACTAGTATTACACTTGTGCGCATTGTGGGAGCATAACGACATAGTTATCATATATTTGGGTATAGGATACTCATGCAAGTGTAATAGGAAGTTGTGTTTACCGATGATACGGTAACAGCTTCGCTCTGAATAAACCCCTCAGAATTCCATTGGTAATATGACTATGTGTCTATGGAAGTCCGAATCAGGGTAGGTGTATTTGGTCTTAACCTGAGACTTGCACCGCTAAAACTTGCGACAATCAATATACTTTGGTTTTAGTCGTCCAGGGCTTTAACAGGTTCTGTGTACGCCTCTTCTGGGTATATTGAGAATCGTAGTGTATTGGGTGTGATGTCGAGATGGAAGTATCACTACAGTCATAGTGGAGATGATGATCACGTAGGATACAGAACTAGTGCTCTTATGTACTGCAGTCATCGGGATAATATGACTAGGTCATGATTATCCGATTATAGAGACTAGTTACCAGAGATCCGATATGTGCTTCGTACGGGGCAGACATAATTCCAGCCCCAGGCCTTGCACGTGACATCCGATGCTGGATCGAAATACGCAATACTACATATACTACACCTGATATAGATCACATATTCCAGTAAGAATATTTCTGGAGAATTGGGTAGGCACGGTGCTTTGCTAGAAGCCAACCATGTCTTGTAAATCGGTAAAAACGTAGTACTAGGTACGTACGTGTTCGGATAGTCCGACGACCGCATTTACTGCCAACATATCCGGGGATCTCATGGGTCACTTCCCGAAGATTCACCGATGACGTATGACTCACACTTTATTAATCTGGGATTAATTAGTAGAGAGAGAAAATTAATCTGGGATTAATTAACGGAGATATTTTATCTGGGATAAAATATTAATTAAAGAGAGAGAATGAATAATTTGGAATTAATCGATAAAATAATATATTCGATATATTATACGAAATTGGATTTCGATGCGGAATTAAAATTAGATTTTAATTCGGGCGAACGAGTTAATTTAGAATTAATTCGCTAGCGACGTGAATAGTAATTTTGCTAGGCAAAATTATTTAATTGAATTTGATTTAATTACGTCGCAACGGAAAATTCGTTAATTCGGAATTAGTGAACCCGAGCCCGAGAGTGTTTGCGGGCCCACTTGCATTTCGAATTCAAGTGCGGCCCACAAGTCACATCTAGCGTCAAATCATTAGTCAATTTGATTGATGTGATGTCAAGTCACTTTGAGTGATTGACAACATGTCACTATTGATTGATGGTAGTGGTTGGAAAGCATTAATTGCATTTTGGCTCCAAAATTGTATTTGATTTTTGGAAAGGCTTTTACAATTTTTTTGGATTTGATTTTTGTGTATTAGATACACAAAACAACTAACACACTTTATCTTCATCTCTCTCTCCACTCACGCCCAAGGGGATATTTTTCTCTCTTTTGGTTCACCATTTCCGAGAACCACAAGGAACAATAAGGAAGATTTATGGCAAATATTTCCATTGCTAGCACATAAAGGGTCATCCAAGGTGATAGGGAAACCAACTTGTAAGCATGGAATCACTACACAAAGCTTGGAGCTTGGAGCTTCCATGGAGGTGGTGACCGAATTTGGAGGAGCACAAAATCAGTCCAAAGACGAGAGCTTCAAGGGGTATGCTAGGCATATGTTTGGATGATACCAAACTAAAACCCAAATCGGATAAGTGCCTAATTGTTGGTTATCCTAGGGAAACCAAAGTATAGTACTTATACAACTCACTAGAGAACAATGTAATTGTTGCTCGCCATGCGGTTTTCCTAAGAGGAATACCTATATGCAGTGGTAAGTGGAAGGAAAGTAAAACTCGATGAAAATCAGAGTAATACTGTTCCAGGCACCGATTCCTTAATGGAACACAAATAGATCATCAAGGATGAAACTATACCAATAATCTTCGAATACACAAGAACCGCGTAAGTCAGAGAGAGTCAGAAAACAACCTGGGAGGTATGGGTTTCTGATCTCACCTCATAAAGATGTCAATATTATTGAGGAACATGGACTAACTACGTATGAGGAAGTGATACAAGGTATCGACTCCCTATCATGACAAAGTGCCATGAAGTTCGAAATGGATTCCATGTATACCAACCAAGTTTAGACACTAGTTGATGTACCGTAAGGCATTGTGCCTATTGGTACTATATAAGTCTTCAAGGAAGACATACATGGAAGGAAACATACCAACATACAAAGCTAGGCTTGTAGCGAAAAGGTATCGTTATCAATATTGTGTCGATTACGAAGAAACCTTTTACCTGTTGCCACGGTAAATCCATTTGGATAATGCTTGCTAATGCTGCATGTTTCATTTATGAAATGTGGCAGCTGAACGTCAAAATCGCTTTCCTTAATGGAAACCTTTTGGAGGATGTTTACAACATCCTGAAGGTTTTGTCGTACCAAAACGAGCAAACAAGGTTTGTGAGTTAATTCGATCCATTTATGGATTGAAGCAAGCATTGCGTTCTTGGAATTATCATTTTGATGTAATCATAATGGTGTATGATTTAATTCAAAACGAAAATGATTCTTGTGTATATAAGGAGGTTAGTGGGAGTGCACTGACAATGAATGTCCTAAATAATGATGATATATCATTTCTTGGAAATGATATTCCCATAATAACAATCGGTGAAAGATTGGCTTTCATGATAATTCTCCGTAGAATTCTTGGGAGAAACAACATTTATTCTAGGAATAAAGATCTACTGGGATAGATCTAAAGGTTGTTTGTACTCTCCGAGAACTCGTACATTGAAATAAATGTACGCGACCTGGTGTCTCATACGCTTTGAGCATATGGAGTCACAATCAGGCCAATCCAAGTGATGATCACTGGATTGATGTTAAGAACATCTTTTAGTATCTTAGAAAACTAAGGATGTTGTCTTATACTATGGAGATTGAGAACTTGAAGTGACTGGGTTCACTGCTGCAAGTTTCCTGACCGATATAAACGACTATAAGTCATAACAACGGTACTATACAGTTTGAATAACGGAACAATGAGCTGGAAATCTTCCATGCAAGATACTGTTACCGAATAAACAACAAAAGTGGATTATTACTGCAGCTGAGGCAACAATAGAAGTCTTTTGGATCGATAATAATCCTAATCAGATCAGAAGTAGTTCTGTTAGCAGCTGAGCTAGGCTTCATCACATGCTAAAGAATCAATGGTCTAATCAACGATCCAGATATATACTTCAATATTCATCTGATTAGTTCGGATAATACATCGTGGTGATGTGATGATCGAATAAATCACATCAGATGATAACACTGCAAATCTGCTGACGAAAGCCTTTTCTCATCATAAGTTTGACCGAACCGTACATAGTTCGGCTGTAGGACACTTGAGTGATTGGCTATAGGCCAAGTGGGAGATTGTTGGACAATTATGACCCATAGCATCACTATTTGTACAGATCATGGTGTTGTTGTACAAATTAACTATGTGACAAAGGAAATTGCCCTTTTATCATTTGTAATTAGATTACCAAGATGTATAAATGATAGAAGGTCCATATGATTAGTTCCAGATTGAGATGATATGAGACAGTATCAATCCACAAAGGTTTAATCATTAAATATCCATAGTCAGAGTATTATCGAGATTGGAAATCGATAATGCGTAAAAGACTAGTATTACACTTGTGCGCGTTGTGGGAGCATAACGACATAGTTATCATATATTTGGGTATAGGATACTCATGCAAGTGTAATAGGAGATTGTGTTTACCGATGGTATGGAAACAGCTTCGCTCTGGATAGACCCCTCGGAATTCCATTGGTAGTATGACTATGTGTCTATGGAAATCCGAATCAGGGTAGGTGTATTTGGTCTTAACCTGAGACTTGCACCGCTAATACTTGCGACAATCAATATACTTTGGTTTTGGTCGTCTAGGGCTTTAACAGGTTCTGTGTACGCCTCTTCTGGGTATATTGAGAATCGTAGTGTATTGGGTGTGATGTCGAGATGGAAGTATCACTCCAGTCATAGTGGAGATGATGATCACGTAGGATAGGGAACTGGTGCTCTTATGTACTGCAGTCATCGGAATAATATGACTAGGTCATGATTATCCGATTATAGAGACAAGTTACCAGAGATCCAATATGTGCTTCGTACGGGGCAGACACAATTCCAGCCCCAGGCATTGCACGTGACATCCGATGCTGGATCGAAATACTCAATACTACGTATACTACGCCTGATATAGATCACATATTCAGTAAGAATATTTCTGGAGAATTGGGTAGGCACGGTGCTTTGCTAGAAGCCAACCATGTCTTGTAAATCGGTAAAAACGTAGTACTAGGTACGTACGTGTTCGGATAGTCTGACGACCGGATTTACTGCCAACATATCCGGGGATCGCATGGGTCGCTTCCCGAAGATTCACCGATGACGTATGACTCACACTTTATTAATCTGGGATTAATTAGTAGAGAGAGAAAATTAATCTGGGATTAATTAACAGAGATATTTTATCTGGGATAAAATATTAATTAAAGAGAGAGAATGAATAATTTGGAATTAATCGATAAAATAATATATTCGATATATTATATGAAATTGGATTTCGACGCGGAATTAAAATTAGATTTTAATTTGGGCGAACGAGTTAATTTAGAATTAATTCGCTAGCGGCGTGAATAGTAATTTTGCTAGGCAAAATTATTTAATTGAATTTGATTTAATTACGTCGCAACGGAAAATTCGTTAATTCGGAATTAGCGAACCCGAGCCCGGGAGTGTTTGCGGGCCCACTTGCATTTCGAATTCAAGTGCGACCCACAAGTCACATCTAGCGTCAAATCATTAGTCACTTTGATTGGTGTGATGTCAAGTCACTTTGAGTGATTGACAACATGTCACTATTGATTGATGGTAGTGGTTGGAAAGCATTAATTGCTTTTTGGCTCCAAAATTGTATTTGACTTTTGGAAAGGCTTTTACAATTTTCTTGGATTTGATTTTTGTGTATTAGATATACAAAACAACTAACACACTTTATCTTCATCTCTCTCTCCACTCACGCCCAAGGGTTTATTTTTCTCTCTTTTGGTTCACCATTGCCGAGAACCACAAGGAACGATAAGGAAGATTTGTGGCAAATCTTTCCATTGCTAGCACATAAAGGGTCATCCAAGGTGATAGGGAAACCAACTTGTGAGCATGGAATCACTACACAAAGCTTGGAGCTTGGAGCTTCCATGGAGGTGGTGACCGAATTTGGAGGAGCACAAAATCAGTCCAAAGACGAGAGCTTCAAGGGAGCCAAGGAGAATTTTTGTTGTTCCTCGCATCGCATAACCGTTCAATGTAAGTATGATTCCGCCATGCTTCTTTGTTGTATTCACACATATGTTTTATGCTTGAAATTGATCTTAGGACTAATCTAGAAACCCAACAAGGCCACTACTACAATACTTGAATTACTGTAGTAATGGGTCGACCTAGTTTCATGAATGATCCAATTGTCAAGTTATTCTGGTGGTCTGGTTCGGTGAATCAATAAATTGGTTAATGTGTAACCGCGAAAAGTATTTCCGAAAATTTTATCCCGAGTCTTTATGCGTTACCACTTCTAATATGTGATATTAATGAGTGATTAGAGTGAAATAACAGATGAATTAGAGGTATATGATACTTGATAATTTATCCGGATTAAAAATATTTTAAAAGTCAATTTCACACGCCAACACGCTTCCGCAGCATTTTCCCTAACTAAAATAGTATCAAAGCGAGTATGATCCTGCTTTAACCCATACATTTCATGCAATAATATATAATATTAGAATCCAAATTAGTGTTTACACATGCAATTAATCTAGATATATCTTAAATTTTTGGTTATGCGTCAACAAAAAACATAACAGAATCTTAATTATTACGTTGAGTTATGATTTCCCGAATAAAATAAATTTGTCAAGAAAATAATCTGAATTAAATATATACATTTGATGTAGATTCCAAGACTTAACCTTACTTTAGGAAAATCCTCATTGATAAGGCTTAATTATAACTTATGTGAGAGAACACTTGTTTCTAGGTCCGCCTTGTTAATTCAGATGCAAGTAAATTCCCGATGACGTACTTGCAATGTGCCAAAGATGTGTAGATATGGCTGATGGCAGTTCGCTTGCGCCGTTAGAACTTATACGATAAGAGAAAAATTCAAGTGAAAGGGGAACTGAACGTGTCAAAATTGTCAGGGTTACATCAATATTTTGAATTTATCATTGACAAGTGTAGTCTTGAATACGCCTAATTCTTATCATACCAAAGTTGTGAGAATAAGATATGGTTCATAAACAAAATTAGAAGTGACAGTGAATGTGATTGATAATGGGTTGTTTACTTGTGAATATACGTAGACGAGAACATGCCAAAACTGTGAGCTAAAACATATTCATGGGGTATACTTCCAACTATGGAATTCCAATTAATTATTGAATTCCATTTTTCGTTGGAAATTATGATATTACATAAAGAAGTGAGAGGCACTATTGGGTTAAAAATCCACAACCTACATAGTGATTTATATTATGGAAAATGACTGCTAAATGTCTCTCTTATTCTATCGTGTTGACAGAATTAATACTTCTAATCATTGAATGCATATTTTATATATGTTTTTTGACTTACTTTGGTTGCAGGTTTCTTGAATAAGTTATAGATTAAAGTAGGCTATTATATAATATAGATTAATCTAAACCAATAAGAACTGTTATTCTGATTGCTGGGATAATCAAGATGGTTGGTGACTTAATTTCTAAGTAGCAATAGATAATCTAAATAAATATCTGATTTTAGGATATGGACTTGTTGAGAGAATAGTTTCGTGTGCAGTAAGGATTGACATGAATTGGTTTATGTCTCGAAATTATTGATTAGCATTAAGAAAATCCTATTAGGTATTTGTTTGTCTGACAATGACATTTCTTACCTTTGGTGACCTTTAGAGGTCACGTGTCTAACACAATTTACTTGTCAATCATTTATAACTGTTTCAAATGTTTGAAGCAAAATTAGAAAGCTAAAGAAATAAGATGTGCATAGTCATGTGTAGAGAATATCAATTCTCCTATAAGATAACTATGAGTATTGGATAATAGATCTCTCGTCTAGGTATCCTTCTCTGTCTGACAAAAAAAAGATTATTATGTACACATTTGGAATGGTTCTTTATGTCTACACAATACTGATAACATTTTGGTTAGTTGTTTGTCTTGTATAAGCAATTGTTACATATTTGATACAACTAGTAGTGTCATTGACGTAGAGATAAACACTAAGAAAATATTCAGTAATGTAAATAACTTAGAATATTAGTTTATGAGATTTATCACTTAAGCATTATATGTTTATCCTGTATTATAAATGATGGTCTGATATGAGATGACACTACATATTTTTATCAATTTAATGAATATTGTATTCATAGATAGTGTTCAAATTTCATTTAACCAATGATTGTCATTGAATTGCAAATTTATTAAACTAATACATATGATGTATGTAGTTTAATGAATTATATTATTCTAGATATTTTTCTTTACTTTGTAAATTCGTTGATAAGTTGTCATCACTTAGTTACATGTTTATGAACAAACAAAAGTTGAATACTTTGAAGGATTCATGGAATTTTCAATCTGTTCTGATGAGACTCAGATTGAATATTTTGACCGGTTCAAAGAATTTCAATATGAAATTTGAAAACCGTACCTTTTAAAATTCATCACAAGTAGGCCTGGGCATCGGATCGGATCAGACCTAGCTCCTGAATTCGATCAAATCGTGTTTGATTTGTTCATCGAATTTCAGATCGGATCAGATAAATTTGATAACTATCGGATCAAATCATATTTTATCCGATTTGATAATGAATCTGAATCCGATAGAGAATCCGATTTGATAACGGATTCGAATTCGATAGAGAATCCAATTTGATAATAAATCTGATAGTAGATTCGATTCGATAATAAATATGATTCGATAACGGATCCGATTCAAAAAATTGATCTGAAAATTTGTAAATTCATATCAATTTTATCGAATCGGATCAGATAACTTAAAATTCAAATTATTTTTATAAAATCGGATCTGTTATCGAATCGAAATCGTTATCAAATCAAATCCACTATCGGATTCATTATCAAATCAGATGCTCTATCAGATTCAGATCTGTTATCAAATTGAATTTATCCGATTCATTAATATTTCAAATCGTATCGAATAAATCTGATTCGATTCGATAGTTATCGGATCGAATCCGATCCGATTTGATAATGACTCAAAATCTGATCGAACCAAATAAGTCCACTCTTATCGAATCGAATCGGATTCGGATTCGGATTCGGATTCGATCCGATCAAATTTGAATCCGATAGTGCCCACCCATAATCGCAAGTCTTTGACACAATCAAAGATGTTTTGATACGATTGAACAAATGAATTTATGAGTAATTAGTTCTAAGATTATTTAATAAAAGAATATGATTCTTACTCAATATTATCCTTCTACAATTTCATTGTGATGGAATGGGTGAGTGGAAGGAATCGAATCCTATATGACTTGATTTGTTATATATTGAGTATTACAGAATTATTTTCGATACTCTTGGGGTTACGCTCCAGTAACACCAGCTCATATTTTGGATTTAGGTTCCATTAGTTTCTATAGTTAAATATATATGATATGCATAAATAGAAATTCGAATCTTGAAAGGTTTAAGGTTTAAATCTTCCTTTTTTATAACGGTTATACAATTGGAAGTACTTGCGCCTAATAGGTACAAGTAAAAATTTATCATTTATTTTATTTAATAGAATCTTATATTCTATTTAATAGAATATATTTTTTTATAATCCTGGGTAACAAAATGGTTTCGTTATTTGGTGTGTGATGTCAGATATTGACGATTATGGAAAAGACTCGACTTATTGAAGTCAATTGTGAGAATGATAAACTGTAAATGGAATCATATAATTAATTAGATATAAATACCCTTAGACACCTTTTATATAAGTCCAATAAGATGTTTTTGTTGTATGTTGAGCTTCCAAGCTTGTTGAATGAGTTCAAAACTCATGGGAGTAGTTTCCCTATCACCTTTGAATGATCTCTTTAAGTGCTAGCTTTGGAAATTTTGCTACAAAATTTCCTTGTTCTTCCTCTTTGATTCTCGGCCAAGAAGGAAAATATTTGGGAGAGAAAAATTGGCACAATGCCGTGAGAGAGAGAGAATGAAGAAGATGTGTTGTATATCTATTTTTTTTATTTGATTTCAAAAATCAAATACCATTTACCAATTTTCCAAAAATTGGTACAAGTCACAATCACATCAATTTTAATAATGCTTGTGTAAGAAACAAGCAACCATCAAATCCCATCTACTTCTATCAACAAAAAGTTGATAACGTTGACTAGATGATGTGACATGTGGGCCCCACTTGATTCAAAATCCGAGTAGGCCCGCAACACATCACGGGCTTGGGTTCACTAATTCCGAATTAACGAATTTTCCGTTGCGACGTAATTAAATCAAATTTAATTAAATAATTATACATAGCAAAATTACTATTCACATCGCTCGCGAATTAATTCTAAACTAATTCGTTTGCCCGAATTAAAATCCAATTTTAATTCCGCGTCAAAATCTAATTTCGTTTAATATATCAAATATATTATTTTATCGATTAATTCCGAATTAATCGATCTCTCTCTATTAATAGAATTTTATCCCAGATAAAATTCTCCGTAATTAATCCTAGATTAATTTTCTCTCTCATTTAATTAATCCCCGATTAATTATGTTCGAGTCATACGTCATCGGTGAATCTTCGGGAAACGACCCATGAGATCCCCGGATATGTTGGCAGTAAATCCGGTCATCGGAATATCCGAATACGTGCGTACCCGGTACAACGTTCTTACTGATTTACAAGACATGGTTGGCTTCTAGCAAAGCACCGTGCCTACCCAATTCTCCTGAAATATTCTTTTAAGGAATATGTAATCTGTGTCAGGCGTAGTATACGTAGTATTGTGTATTGCAATCCATGATCGGATGTCACATGCTAGGCCTGGGGCTGGAATTGTGTCTGCCTCATACGAAGCACATATCAGATCTCTGGTAACTAGTCTCTATAATCGGATAAACATGACCTAGTCATATTATCCCGATGACTGCAGTACATAAGAGTACTAGTTCCGTATCCTACGTGACCATCATCTCCATATGACTGAAGTGATACTTCCATCTTGACATCACACCCAATACACTACGATTCTCAATATACCCAGAAGAGGCGTACACGGAACCTGTTAAAGCCCCGGACGACCAAAACCAAAGTATATTGATTGCCGTAAGTATTAACGATGCAAGTCTCAGGTTAAGACTAAATACACCTACCTTGATTCGGACTTCCATAGACACATAGTCATACTACCAATGGAATTCCGAGGGGTTTATCCAGAGTGAAGCTGTTTCCGTACCATCGGTAAAAAAAACCTCCTATCACACTTGCATGAGTATCCAATACCCAAATATATGAGAACTATGCTGTTATGCTCCCATAACACGCACAAGTGCAATACTAGTCTATTCGCATTATCGATGTCCAATCTCGATAATACTATGACTAGGGATATTTTAATGATTAAACTTTATGGATTAATACTGTCTCATATCTTATTAATCCGGAACTAATCATATGGACTTTTATCATTTATATATCCCGGTAATCCAATTACAAATGATAAAAGAGCAATTTCCTTTGTCACATAGTTAATTTGTACAACAACACAATGTTCTGTACAAATAGTGATGCTATGGGTCATAATTGTCCAACAAAAGTCATTTGCAAAACATTTGATACTTAATGGTTCCAATATTTTCTTATTGAAGAAAATTATCTTATAACTTATAGTGAAAGCGATACTTGATATCGATTCTAGAATAAAACCATAGATCTAAGATTATTCTCAGCTGACTAGAACCAAGTTTTGAACTTGATTGGACTTTCATTATGAATTATTCATAAAATGTGTAAACAGTTTAGATAGAGAAAGTGAAATGAGTTGTCTAAAGGTTTGACCTTTATACTTTGAGTACAAGTGAAAAGTTACACTAAAGATTCTACCGTAGATTTTGTGGAATCTTTTCTCTGGTCTTGTTAATAGAACAAGCAAGATTAATTGGTTATTGCTTAAATTAGAATTGTTTATTTTAGCTAAGGAATGCAAAATGGTGTTCCTAAATGAACTTCTTCATTGAAGAGATCTGTTATGGAATTACCGTGGATTTTATGTATTGCTAAAATCATATTTTTGTTTCTCAGCTTATGGAGTCTATTCGTAGGCTCAGATGAGCTTTCTGAAAGTGTAGTCTCTATTTTGATTACGTAATTAAATTGTCTGATTCTATCCACATATAGAGAATACTTATGTGTTAGTAGGGTCAGTGAGAGCATACAAAATTTCTCTATAGTGTTATATATTAACAAAATATTCATTATTAAAGTAATAATAATGATATGTTTGTCAAGTAAAATATTTGCCTAAGTTTTTTTTCTCCATGAATGCAGTGAGAGTAGTCTCTGTTATATAGGATATACATTTTTATATCTGATAAAAAACTAAGAGACTTGTGAGATACTCCCATTAGTCGTGCATTAGATATGATCTAATAAAAGACACAACTTGACTATCTGTATGACAGTTAGTATAATTGTTTGACAATTAGTGTATTTTTATGTATATATAATATTAATCTTTCGTAAATGGTGATTTCTCAATCGAAAGAGAAATTGATTAGAATTTCTAATTAGTTTTATGCATCATAGGATAATGGCATAATGAATATTGTGTTATGTACGACTATTGATATCAATTTAGTCGTACATGTTATGAATTGTCTATATATGCTATAGACTATAAGATGACTTTGAAATATGTTATGTAATATGTTTGAGATATTAAGAACAAGTTTCTAATTCATGGAGATTATAATCTGCAACCATTAGGGTCATTGAGATTAAATTGTTTGAGTATAATAATGACGGTAGATGGTCTACATCATATAGAGTCAGAAAAGATGTAGTTGGAGTGTCATAGTTGATACCACTATATAAGTGTAATTACTTGCAACATATGAAGTATTGAAATAGAAGTTGCTACATGACCTTATAGATTAGAATTATTAACATTAATGTTGTGATTGCGGTTGTCTGTAAAGTATTATGGAATAAATTCTTAAATACCCTAATATTCCACCTTAGATGCATGTGTAAAATTAATTAGACTAATTAGTGTAATTAGGCCTAATTAATGTGTAGGACATCAAATTACCATTCTAGGGTTGGTGCTCTAGGTGTCAATCCGTATCGTATTTGTAACAACTGATAGTCTCTACTATCGTTACATTGTAGTACCGTGGTATAACGGGAAGAAGGTAACATAATATAAATTATGTTTGAGCACATATACATTCATTGAATGACTTTGGGGACAAACGATAAATTCTTCAAAATTCCGATACGAAACTCTATGATGTTCCATTCCAAATAATCCATGGTATTTGGACAGTAACTTTCTCATATGAATTTTGATTTTTATGAATTTTATATTGTCAGAAATCTGAGATCGAGACCTACAACATTCACATGAACGCTTTTCCAAATTCGAACCAGAAAAGACCAGAAGTTCCCAAAATCAGTTTTAAACTATGCCAATTCCACCCTAGCATATTAGAGGCCACCTTATAGGTATCGTATCAGTTCGTATTCATACCTTAAATCAAGACACAAGTATGATAAGCTTTGTAGATAAAACATATTGATGTATTAATAAGCTTAGCTAAGTTCCGAATCTCATTTTACAACGTATATGCTAATCAAGTTTCCGATCATAGATTATCCACAGGAACCAAAATCTTCTTCGATAAGGGGATTCAGTGCTAGCCAAATTCCGAAATCAGTGAGTGGACACTACCCTTTAAATTAACCTTCATTTTGTTATTTTTATATCAGACTTATTTTACTCTTTAGGGCGTTAGATTATTTTTATTACAGTCATTTCATGAAAATTTGTGATTTAAGTTATGCTTGAGAAATAAACGTTTTCAAAGTATGATTTTATGGTTTTCGAGACATGAGGGAAAAACTCACCTCAATATGCAACTTGATATAGACATGAAATTGATAGATGACATGTGCACATGTAGAGGACTAGGGGGAAAACTATATGTAATGCCCCTAGATTCTAGTTCAAGACTAGGGATGACATATGCCCCTATATCCTAATTACAGAGCTTGGAAGGTAGCATAGATCCGCACCTCCAGTTCTAGTTCAGAGGCTTGGGGGACGACGATACGTAACGCCCCAAGACCATTAGTTTTAGGGACAGAAGTGGCATGCTTTGGGGGACGACGATACGTAACGCCCCAAAGTCATGGATTTGCACTCCTGGCTCTAGTTAAGCGTATGGGAGGACATCGATACGTAACGCCCCCATACGTCAAGATTTCATAGACAGTTACAGATTTTAGAAATAGTATTCAGACACAGTTTTCAGAAAAGGTTTTTAGAAAATAAAGTTTTTAGAAAATAACTGTTTTATAAGAAACTTTTAGGAAAGATAAATTTTATAAAGAAATTTCAGACGAGACTTTTAGAAAAGAGTTCATAATTCTCAGACAAGAAAAGAGATTTATATAAAGTTATTTCTCAAATTTTGGTTTTAGAACCAAATATTTTTATAACAGTATTTCAGTTTTCATCCATTCACTTAGATCGTACAACAGTCTAACCCTTCCCCTCCCAGTTTTCTTGTTTTACAGGTGTTCTTAGAGGACAAGCTCGGGAGGACAGATACTGATGCAGTCACTAGGGCATGGAGTCTACTAGTTCAAGTCTGAAAGAGTGAAAGTCAGTTAGAGTCAAATAGAAGTCATGTATTAGTCTTGGGTTATGTGATAGTAATTGTAAGCAAGTGTATTAAGTATATAATTATTGATATTGAGTTTGTATTTCATAATGTCGAGTTTGGGTGTTGGTCTCATGCATAAGATTCTGATTAAGAAAAGAATAATAGTGCAGCTTTTAGTTAGAAAGCCAGAGGCTCAGGGGAATAGTACGACTTATTCCTTGCCGGTAGCATCTACCAAATCGGGGATGTTACAAAGATGGTATCAGAGCATGGTCTAGGGAGTCAGTGACTGTAGTGGCAGAGTGTTGGGGTCTGGTATACGCAGTATGTCCGGGATACTCGTATGTGAGGCACTGCCACTCCAGTATCCGATCCTCGTGTACGTCCTCAAGATCTATAGACGGGTTAGTAAGCTTTCCCAGACTATTCGAATAGTATTCCTTACGAGAACAACTATATTTTAGATCCAAGTTGAGAATTCTCATGTAGTTATCCTGGCATATCACCAAAAGTTCAGAACAATCTATGAAACTAAATAGTAAAGATCTAAGAAAAGTTACCCAAGGGAGTGGGAAGAGAGATCTCTTAGAAAAAAAAGTAAAAGAGGATGAACAAATGATTAAGTAACCAGATAGTAGTCAGAATTAGAGACACAGAGTTAGATAGTAAAAGATAACACCAGAACTTATAGTAAATGAGAATATAGCAGGCCTGAATAAGAGTAAAATGCCGAGTACACCTAAGTAAAGTTTCTTCCCTCCAAGCAAGATTTCTTTCCTCCTCAGAAAATTCTTCCAAGCATATCCAATAGCCCTTGAGCACCTCGTATAGATAGCGGGTTCCCTGAATAACCAAGGACAACCATAAGACAGAAGAAGCAGGGGATTAGGATTAGTCATGGAAGCTTCTAATAGATGTGAGATGTCATATGGATGTAGATATTCTAGATTCCCCAAACCCAGGCCCGCAGGGAAATAAGATGAATGACATCAGAAAAATGATTAGTTGCCAAAACCAAGAAATCCAATATATAAGGCCCCGACGTACCCAAATCTTATTCCTCACCCCCTTCGTGATGCCAGTCAAGGAAGTTGTCCTGATGGAGCCTAGCTCATACCTACCTTACATGAGAAATAGGCTCTACCAGGACACATAGTACCAGAAAAGAACACTGAAACTCATCGAGAAATAAGATGTTTTCCCTAGTCATTACCGGTATATATATAGATGACTGTAAGAAGCCCGACGAGAGTTCATCTTAAGAAATGAAAGACCTTAAAAGGTAGATCACCCAGAAATGGATTAAGGAAGTTTTTGAGGATGTAAAGAAGAGAACTCAGTATAACCCAAAGATCAAGGCAAGTCAGCACGAGGTTTGCAAGACTAGTAGGAGTCCATAAAATATACCAAATGTAGTAGAACCTTCAGAACAGCCCAAAGCCAGTAGAAAACCATGGAAGCATAAAAGAATAGACCCGTGAGATATGAGATATTTAGAAGTGACAAAAGTATCAATATAGACAGTAGGATAAAGTGCCATAGATGCGACTTATAGAAAGAGCAGAGAGCATAAATCTAAGAAACAGTCAGAAGGACAGACCACCACTAGTCTCAGTAACATGGCATAGAGCCAAGAGATAGGATCTGAAAATAGTAAGAATGAAACAAAAGTGTCAAGAGGATTTAGTACATATAGTGATATGGGTAATGTAGCTTGGAGATAGCAGAATAAGTGAAGACGCTAACCAAGTATGTGAGCATATATTCATCCCTAACTTAGAATCCCGTAAGAAGAATAACAAAGTAAAGAAGAGTATTTGACATAATAGATAGATTACGAGGTGTCTAGATGGTGAAGCCAATAAGTCCAAGAGAACATAGATAAAAATCACGAGACAGTAAAATTCTATATAAGATAGAAAAGTTTAGAGTCACAGTAAGCCAAGCCAAATCTAAAAGTCGTCTTAAAATTAGAACCCCTCAGGGGAATAAAGGTTCAAGGAAGTGAAGGAACTAGTTAGAGAAACTCTCAAGAGTATAGTTTATGACTCATAAGTGTCTCATTATATTGAGAAAGAAGAACTAGATAAGAGTGGCACCTAACCAAAAGATTTCAGTAGAAAATATCTTAAGTAATAAAAGTTAATAGAGTTTTCAGGAGAGTAAGGATGCAAGGATTTCAAGGAACTGAGGTGAGAAAGAAACCTATGTAGCAGAGTAAGTTTTTTAAGGAAGAATAGCAAAGAGAGTATAGCAGCATTCAGAGAGAGAAAGTAATGAATTTAGAAGGTTAAACGACAGAGACTAAATAGGAAGAAGTACAAGAAAGTTTTTAGAAAGTATGACTCTAGAGGAATTTCACAGAGGAGGTAGTGTGTTCGATATTTGAAAATGATCAGAAGTAAAGCTCGAGAAGGAAAATCAGTTAGTTTTTAGCAGTAGTGCCCTAATGTAGGGAAATGCAATATATATATATATATATATATATATATATATATACACGAGGGTCCTGAGCTCATAAGATAAACAGAATGAACAACCAGATCACCATAATCAGAAAGTCCTCAGGATAAGTTCACACCCTCCCAACCCTCGTTAGACAATAATAGCAGAGATGGACCTTGAAAGTTGCTTCAAGATACTCCTAGGAGTAAGTGAAAGTATAGTAAAAGAAGATCGGAATATAAGACCTCCAGATGTAGTTTAAGAACAGAATAAAAGTGGGAGACAACTCTAAGTTAAAGAGTTAGGAAAGAAGTGGTTCTGATGGACTATGGAGAACAAATTGGTGTGGAACATCGTTCCCATATTTATAGTAGCAATGAAAGTAAAGGTATGAAGAAAGTATGAATTATAACTAGAACCGTATCACCAGCGTCCCCATCTGTAACAAAGTACAGTTTAAGAAAAAGTATACAAACAGTTAAGCTCCCAGAGAAGCTACCAAAACCAACCTCCTTAGTACAAACCCATTGGGTAAACAAAATAGTGAGTAAGAGGTACATAAAGAATCTGACCCTTCACTACAAGGTCTTAACGTATACGGATAGGCAGAGGCAAGAAAAGATGTACATCGGAACTGAAAAGAAGCATGGTATGAATAGATGTATGTATATACCTTCCAGAGTCAAGGCATGAGCAAAGGAACCTCTTTACAGGAAACACAATACCTACAGAGATGAAAGATCCTTAAGTAAAGATTGGAAGCCTAGCCCAATAGTTATACAAAACAAGTTTGAGGGCATTGAGTTCTCAGCAAAAAGACTCTTAGAATATGTCTTCTTGTAGAGTGGATATAAGAAGTCTAGACAGTCAAGAAATAGAAGGTGTGGGGAATGAGCTGGAGTATGTGGAGTATAAAAAAAGATCCGGGAATGAGGCTGTTTTTGATATACTATAAGAGCTATAGTGTGACCGTAGTGTAAGGTAACCAACAAGGAATTTAATGGAAACAGGACGAGGAATTCCCTCTCGATCTAAAGTTCAAAAGTACTAGACATGAAATAGAAGTCAAGGCAAGAGAAAGACTAAGGTGAGCTTATTAGAAAAAGGATGTAAGAGTTCAAACAGACAGAAAACAGAGTGTAATCCAAAGTTCCATAGTATGTTTTTAGATATAGCAAGAAAACCACCCCACCCTATAATATAGTGATGGTGCAGGGAGGATCATTAGACATTGATATAATATAGTTGATCAAATAAGATGGTTATGAATACAAGGTAAGTTAAAGCGGGTGGTATGGAAAGAGAGCCCAAGAACTCTGTAACATATGGATATATCCCAAGTTTAAAGAGGATTCGAGGACGAATCATATTTGAGGGGGGAAGAATTTGTAATGACCGATAGTCTCTACTACTGTTACATTGTAGTACCGTGGTATTACGGGACAAAGGTAACATAATATAAATTATGTTTGAGCACATATACATTCATGGAATGACATTGGAGACAAACGGTAAATTCTTCAAAATTTCGATACAAAACTCTATGATGTTCCATTCCGGGCAGCCCATGCTATCTAGGCCGTAACATTCTCATACAAACTCAGATTTTTATGAATTTTATATCGTCGGAAAGCTGAGATCGAGTCCTACAATTTCACTTTGAACGCTTTTCCAAATTCGAATCAGAAAAAGGCTAAAAATGGAGATAAAAATTTGGATGAATAGTAACCAAGAGACATTTTAGTAAATTCCCAAAATTTCTCCAAACTTCCACACTTTTCTACTCTTAATTGGCCAAGTATAAAAAGGGGGGTACTATTCAAGTATCCCCAAAATTCTAAAGAAGTAAGAAAGAAAAACGTGATGGAAGAAGAGAAGAAGAATAAGAGGAAGATAAGAAAAAAGAGAAAAGAGAAAGAAGAAGAAAGAAAGAGGATGAGAAATGAAGCAAAGATGAGCATGTCATCCATGGGGGAATTGAAGGGTGGTGGAATTCAACAAAGATAAGGTAAGAAAATTTTACCCAAATTTTGAATTAAGAGGTTTTGTTGATTTAATGATATAAGAGTGTTAGGAGCATATTAGATAATGTGTTTAATGAACATATAAGTATGAAAATAGATGGTGTTGAGTATGAACCAAAAATTTGGAATATTGAGTAATAAGAGGTTATGAGATTTAAGAGGTTAAGGGGTTGCTTTGGTGATGATATATGATGGTGATTATGTAGTTGTTGTGTAAAAGTTGTGGTATGGAAGTGTATTGAGCAATTAGACATGGAAAAATTGGGTTAAGCCCTGAATTTTGGCCTCGCATCACGACGCGTACTGGGAAAAATATGCAGAATTGCTTCTGGTTTGAATGCGTCGTGACGCACAAGAAACTTGCGTCGCATACTGGAAATCCCAGGGAATTCATTTCTGGAATCAAGTGTGTCGCGATGCGAAGACCAAAAGTTCCCAAAATCAGTTTTAAACCATCCCAGTTCCACCCTAGCATGTTATAGGCCGCCTTATAGGTCTCGTATCAGTTCGTATTCATACCTTACATCAAGACATAAGTATGATAAGCCTTGTAGATAAAACATATTGATGTATTGATAAGCTTTCCTAAGTTCCGAATCTTATTTTACAACGTATATGCTAATCAAGTTTCCGATCATAGATTATCCACATGAACCACAATCTTCTTCGATAAGGGGATTTAGTGCCAGCCAAATTCCGAAATCAGTGAGTGGACACTACCCTTTAAATTAACCTTCATTTTTTTATTTTTATATCAGACTTATTCTTACGCTTTGGGGCGTTAGATTATTTTTATTACAGTTATTTCATGAAAATTTATAATTTAAGTTATGCTTGAGAAATAAACATTTTCAAAGTATGATTTTATGGTTTTCGAGGCATGGGGGAAAAACCCACCTCAATATACAACTTGATACAGACATGAAATTGACGGATGACATGTGCACATATAGAAGACTGGGAAGACGGCTATACGTAATGCCCCTAGGGATGACAGATGCCCATATATCCTAGTTACAGAGCTTGGAAGGTAGCATAGATCCGCACCCCCAGTTCTAGTTCAGAGGCTTGGGGGACGACGATACGTAACGCCCCAAGACCACTAGTTTCAGGGACATAAGTGGCATGCTTTGGGGGACGGCGATACGTAGCGTCCCAAAGTCATGGATTTGCACTCCTGACTCTAGTTAGGCGTATATGAGGACATCGATACGTAACGCCCTCATACGTCAAGATTTCAAAGACAGTTACAGATTTTAGAAATAGTATTCAGAAACAGTTTTCAGAAAAGGTTTTTAGAAAATAAAGTTTTCAGAAAACAACTGTTTTATAAGAAACTTTCAGGAAAGATAAGTTTTACAAAGAAATTTCAGACGAGACTTTCAGAAAAGAGTTCATAATTCTCAACAAGAAAAGAGTTTTTATATAAAGTTATTTCTCGAATTTTTATTTTAGAACCAAATATTTTTATAATAATATTTCAATTTTCATCCACTCACTTAGATCGTACAACGGTCTAACCTCCCCACTCCCAGTTTTCTTGTTTTGCAGGTGTTCTCAGAGGACGAGCTCGGGAGGACGGATACTGATGTAGTCACTATGGTATGGAGTCCACCAGTTCAAGTGTGAAAGTCCAGTCAGAGTCAAGTAGAAGTCATGTATTAGTCTTGGGTTATGTGATAGTCCTTGTAAGCAAATGTATTAAGTATACAATTATTGATATTGAGTTTGTATTTCATGATGTCGAGTTTGGGCGTTGGTCCCATGCATAAGATTCTGATTAATAAAAGAATAATAGTGCAGCTTTTAGTTAGAAAGCCAGAGGCTGAGGGGAATAGTACGGCCTATTCCCTGCTGGTAGCATCTACCAAATCGGGGATGTTACAGTATTTATGACATATTCATGAATACGAGCAATTATTTTTTCCATAATATTACCCATTTAAGGGTAGCACCTATTATTTTTTTAAATACATATTCAATCTAATTTTAGTTTAAATTGAAAATAACTGAGGTTTAGTAATATATATATTAGGACAAAACCAGAGAATATACAATAGTCACACAGTTGTAATTGACACAGAGAAGTGCCATTACTTGTGGTATATTCTCAAATAAAGTCGTGGTCAAGATTTACTGACACGAGCATGTTAGTAAAATCTTTTGAGACCAGTACAAGTTGTATATCGAGATTTGGTCCGATGGTTTATCCTAATGAACCGTGAGTATTTAGATACTCGTATAGATATGTAGGTGTTTGTTTGATAAGCACTGAACAACTCACTAAAAGTATTCCTAATATATAACACACCAATATCAATAGGAATATTCCCGTGTCGAATTGCATCCCTAGTCCTTTGACTTGAGATACCACCGTGGATGTATGAGTGATTCTCCACAATTTGACAATAGTCACGTCACCGGTCAATCTAGACCAGACCTCTGCCTGTTTGTTGATATGGATAGATGCTCATGATATCATGTGATGTACCTAGAGAGGATCCGTCGGTCTCGTATGTGGGATTTAGGTATCCACTTTGTGATTCTTTAAATCCTTGCCCGATGTATACTCAGAAATAAGTTTCGAGTATTTATCTAGAAAATCACGAATATGTCATGACATACATGAATTGTACATAACGAAGATTTGACGTTCTTATCTATGTCTTCGGTACTAGGGGTTGACACAGTTCGATATGATTATAAAAAAATTTGCAATTATAATTATTTAGTTTTTTAAAAAAAAAGTAATTGTACAGTTTTTTAATTAAAAAAAATTATAATTAGTTTTTAATTTATCGGTTCGATTTGGTACAATTCAATTTTTTTAATAATAACAAAAAAAATTAAAAAAGTAATAACATTTACTAAATCTAACATTTATTTAAATATGTTTAGATTGTAACTCTTATAATCATCACAACTACACTAGTAAATTTTTTTCATAAGATATAATCATTATTTAAATTTTTTAAAATGTATGAAAATAAAAAGAATATCAAAAAAAAAATTATAAATATTTCACGAAATTAATTATCACTAAACACTAAATAAATTAAACAATGTAATAAACATAATTATAAAATAACAACATAACATGATTAGATTTTAAAAAAATTAATAAATTAAATTCGGTTCTGCTTTATTTTTTAATTAAAATATCGAATAATTATTTTTGAAAATAAAAAAATATCAGTTCGGTTCGATTTGGTTTTTCAATTTCAGTTTTTTTTTTGTCCAACCATATCCGGTACAATTTATATAGCCTTTGACGGATGGACTATACGATAAGCCTAGAACTTGACTTGTATGGTTCATCATAGTTCTTTGTGGTAGTCATAATTTGTGAGTGGGCGAATTATGAACATGAAATAAGTTCATGACTGATATAACTGAACCTAGAGAGTCACACTAGTAAAGTGTACTCGTAGAGTACTACTAGGATAATTAATTACGAATAATATGAATTATTCGTAACGTTACACATGTCAGGATATTTTCGTATCTAAAATGTATATGTATAAGATAATTAATTTGATTAGATATAAATTAGATCTAATTGAATTTTGACACATGCTAATTAATAATTATTTAGTTAATTTGGCCTCTGGCTTGGTGATTTCCCTCCTAGTATTGAGGGTAATCTTTGAGCTTTTCTTAATGGAGTTTATTATTCTTCCCAAAAAAAAATTATTTAGTTAATTTAATAATTATTTATTGTAAATAATTATTTATTTTTTATTTATAAAAGCTTATAAGATAAGCTTTATACATGGCCAAATATTATGCATATATCTGTCACAAAAATTGGCATCATTTTTAGCCATATATTAAATTTTGTCAAAATGATCAAAATACCCTTTTATTTATATATATATGTGTGTGTCAAATTCGGCCATTAGAGAGATAATATGACATGGAAATTTTTTCATGAATTTGTTCATGAAAGAGAGAGAAAAATTAGGACTTTGTTAGGGTTTTATTAATTCAACAAAATTAGAGACGATGGAAGAATAATTGGAAACAACCATTGAAGAAATGAAGGTAATTTCTAATTTAATTTAGTTGCAATTATTTCTTTATTTTTTTCAATTGATTATATATGACATAATTGAGATTCTTTCATTGTTTGGTATTTATGGATGTTTAAAAACCCTAATAAGATAACTTTAATGCAAAAATAAAATCAATTAGGCTAATTAGAGTAATTATGCCTAATTAGGATGTAGGACATCAAATTTCCATTATAGAGTTACTTATGCCACTCCATGGTGACCTAAAATTATTCTAAAGTGACTTTGTGGTGGTGACTCTCCTTGGTGTACTTTGGATTTATTAACTGCATGAATTTTGAATTAACTATGTGTCAATGTGACTAATTGTATAATTAATTTAAAAATATTAATTTTGTGAAATTGAGACGTTGTGGATGAAATTGGATGATCCGTCGTCTTGAGCATGACTTTTCAAAACTTGAACGGCTGACCAATTTAGTTGTCAACTTACAAAACTAGCACACTGTTGTGGAGTGAGTTATAAAACTCAGTATATAACAACATTCATACCATGAAAGGTAAGAATAAATCTTAAAATAGTATATATAATTATATATATAATTTTTTTTAAAAACCTTTAAAATATTGTGTTGAAATGCGTGGAAGCCTATTACTATATAATCATCGAAAAATGAAATGGACATAAAATTTAGATCTTCAAAGAAACACTGTACTAGAACATATAATGCAAATCTTCTAAACTTCATACCATTCTTTACATTCTTTAAATAAAAAATCTTTTGGAAATACTTACATATACTGATCTGGAGACTGAGTGATAAGGCATACTTAATATAAAACCAAAACTTTAACAAAACTGTAATCGAGATTTGTAGTATCCAAATCATATGAATTCTGAAATTAAACTCTTTTATCATATATAAGAAATGAAACATATTTGAAATATCATCAAATCAAATAATTTAAAACCTTCTTTAGTAATGACTCAAGTACTATTCTTTATACAGAAAACCTTTCGAACGTTCGAGATTCAAATTACATAGATAAATTCAGAAACATAGCATGTATAGAATCCCAATTCCTCTACATAACAATCGTACCATAAATTAGAAATGAACGAGAGAAACTTCCAAAATATACTTACGCAAATCGTATACCGACACAATCAAACAAAGCTCATGCGAGACTCATTATCTATTTTAGAATAGGTATGAGATGAATTTTATCTGAACTGATGCCTTAACCAAAACTACTATGACACAAACCAAATTATCAACCAAACTGATCACACACACATTACAAACAAAAATTCCATGCTGTCAATGTAATCGCTTTGACTCATTTTATCGAAAATAATCTTTTCAAATATTTTCTTTTTCCAAGAAAATAATAAAATGAAATAACCAAAATATATTATAAAACTAATCAAGTGTCTAATGTCCGAATCGCGCGTATTGACCGGTCAATATATGAAAGCAAACTCATGTCAACAGAGGGTAACAAGTCTGTCCGCTGCAGATGGATATGATCATATACAAGTACCACGACGATTTCAAAATCATAAAACCAATAAAACATAATATGAGCATTGTGGCGGAAACATATCATATCATAACATAAGCAAAATCAAAAATATCTCATGCAAAAGTAAATCTTACTGAAAATAAACCTTGCAAAATATATTGTTAGAAAAACAATAAAATAAGAGTATCCAAAATATATCATAAAACTAATATGTTATAAACGAAATCAAATTCCAAAACCAATATTATCATAAATCTGTAACAAGCGTCCATGAACCAACTCAACTGGACAAATAAATCAAGCGTCTAATGTTCAAGTCGCACGCCCTGACCAGACATTGTACGGAAGCAAGACCATTTTGACAAAGAGTAATGAGCCTGCCCATTTCAGATGGATAAGACCTTATACAAAGATCACGGTGAAATCAAAAATCATAAAATAAAGAAAAACTTAGTTCGATCACCGTGGAGGAAACATATCATATCATATCGTGAGCGATAAGGGTGTTCACGGGTCGAGTCGGGTTTTTTAAAATTTTATGAGACCCGATCGAGTCGGGTCATGGGAAAGTCGGGTCGCGGGTCGGGTCATGGGAAAGTGGAACCCGATCGAGTTTGGGTCGGGTCATTAAAAAAAATATTTTTTTTATGAATTAATTATTTTGAAATATAAATATTAGTTATTTTATGTCCCAAATATTATCATATATATAAAGTTTTAATACAAAAAAGTAATAAACAAATGAAATAATAGTAAAAACTTTAAAAAAATAATAAAAATTTTAGAAAAATAATAAAAATATTATAGGGTCGGGTCATGTTTTATCATCAAACCCGTTGCCCAACCCAAAAATTTCGGGTCGGGTCGGAATTTTACAAATTTTTTTATGAACCCGCACGGGTCGGGTCGGGTCGCGGGTTGACCCGACCCTATGAACACCCCTAGTGAGCGAAATCAAAAATATATCTCTCGTTCAAAAGTAAAACTATTCGAAAATGAACTTTTTAAAAAAAAATTTCTGAAAAACAAATAAACAGGAGTATCCACACACATGTCAAACACATCACATAACACATCTATCAACCATTGACATAAAACTCGTACATCAAGGTAAAATAATATTATATCATATATTGATATAAAAAGATGATATCAACACACACACACACACATAAATAAACAACAACAAATACGTCAGGTATTCATCATATGAAATACTTACATGTCTATCCGAACACTTCTGATCCTAGTCAAATCTGTCAAAATAAATGGTGAAACACGGTTAGAATCGCTGTTGCATGGAATTCCCAACTCAACTATAACAAACATTTGGACCTTCCTAGAATACCCAAATCAAGTCCAATTCCAATGATTTCAGTTTCATTACTCTTAAACATCTTACACTATAAATCCATAACATCAAATTCACTTTCCGGCCTAAAACTAGAAAATCCTTTGGAAAGTCCGAAAACGTTACAAAAGGATCTGGTTCCTTTCAGATATTTCATGTTTCTTCCAAAACTATTCTAATACTCTTAATACATCATTATATACCATTCAAAGACATCCAGTTAGCTTAAATCCTCAAATTACATGTTTTTGGAAAATCTTCTGAAAAAATTTATGAAAATACTACAGAATGGTCTTAAACCTCCCATAACTTTCCGAAACCATCCAAATATCATCATATCATCATAGCTAGCTCATATCTATCATTAAGTTCATCAAAACATCGACATACGAAAAATTAGATTTTAATGAAAACTCGCATAGCATGTCAGATCGATCTAATTCATTCTGATTTCACTCGAATTCTACCAACTATACATATTCAATACATTCTAGCTCAATACACATAATAAACATCAATACATAACTCTACGAACCTACTTGAAGCATTTAAACATATACACTTTACTCGAAATTAATGAATTTTTATCGAGATGTCTTACCAAACTTCTGAGGGCACCAACAGACTTTCAACGCCCCCACGAATGCGTAGGAATCGATGGAATTTGAATTGGAGCAACTGTGCAAATTATTATAACTATTCACCATTTATTTCTTCCTCGTAATGGGTGAAACCAAGTGTTGTTCGGCAAAAATATCACCACAACCTCGTAGTACATCCCGCGAGCTTCGATTTGGTGGGTGGCTTGACACTTGGATTGAAACGAAGAGCCGAGATCAAAACACCAATGTCGTGTGTGTAATCCTTAATTTTTAGACCATTTTCGATGATTTGGTGGCCACCGCTGGCCACAATTGGACGAACGGTGGCTGAACGGTCTGACTAGGTTCATCCGCTAGCCGGCGGTGGCCCATCTTCTCTCTATCGCGCGTAGGGGATCGAGTGGGGGATTGTTGATAACTTTTGCCATTTTCATAATTTTTGAAATATTCGGGTATTTATTGATAATTTTTTAAAATTATAAAACTGCCCTTGTGAAATTATAAATAGGTCCCTAACAATATACTATCTCGGAAATTCACATTTAAAGGCCCTTCAAATTTCGAAAAAGTACTCAAGACAAAAATTGTTTGTCTTCAAAATACCTTTCCAACGAATCAAAAATTAGCTTAATCAGAGTTTGTTTTCTATTTCTATAATAGAAACAACAAAAATCTTCCATATAAAAATATCCAAAAATACACGTAACCGGTCATTTTGAATTACACGATTTCCAAGGCTACGAAACACCATTTCATGACATTCCAATATAATTTTCAATACTCAAACTCTTATTCTCCAATATCAGTTCATTTCGAGTCTTGAACTTTGATACGAGAACTATCCAAAACTGTTCTGAAAATTCAGGATATTACACAAACCATTTAAATCTTATTTCTCTCTTCATCTCATTAATCAGTGCTACATCCACTTTCTTCCTAATAACTTCATTTTCATCTTTGTCTTTTCTACTATGCCCACACATTTATCTAAATATTATCATTTCAACTACCATTTTTTTAGACATGTTGATGCTTTATTGCCCAACATTCTATTGTTTAAAGCATTGCAAGTATCACAGTGATAATGTAAATTTTTTCTTTAAATTTTAAAGGAATATTGTGATCACATAAGACCTCAAACGCACATATCTACTTCCTCTAGTTTTATTCAATTCTATGCGTAACATCTCAATCTACTTCCCCATATTTTTGAAGGATGGGTCTCCAATTTTATCCGTAACATCTCGATCCACTTCCCCATCTTAAAACACCCGCTACTTTAGATTGATTGGTCATCAATTCTTATTTCTATGTATTACCTATACGATATTTATTAAACTCATACACCATGTGCTTAGTTTTTAACCTACTTAGTTGGAGGCGTTTAACTTCTAAGGTTTTTTTGACTCCACATCTAAAATTTAGCTTTTATATATTCTTTAAACTCATCCACCAATATTATATCGTCAGCAAAAAGTATACATTATGTAATTATATCCATCACTAAGATAAAAAGATAAGGGGTTTAATGTAGAATCTTGATGTAAGCATATGATGGTAGAAAAGTACCTTGTCATTTCTCATTGAGTCTTAACACAAATTACTGCATCTTTATACATACAAGTAATACATACTCCATTCTTTTCTAGTACCCTCTAGAGAATTTCTCTCTTACTATTCCATCGTATGTTTTTTCTATCATAAAATATAAATAATAATAAATCATAATATCTAAAATGAATTTATCAAAATTTTAATGCAAATCGTGACACTTGTAGTGTACACTCGATTTCTTGCGTTCATAATAAGAAACCAAATCTAAAAGCAAAGCCATGATTTAATTTTAGGGGTTTTCTAAAATATATATCAATGGTTTTTTTTTTATTATTATTATTATTAATTTTTTTTTAATTTAAAAAGTACATAAAATTATATGAATTTACAAATTTAACTCAGGTCTTGGCATGATTAGTTAACTTATAGTGTCTTCCCTTAAACCAACTAAAAAATTATTATACTAAAATGAAAAATTAGTTCACTAAAATGAAAAATAAAATAAAATAAATTTATTTTGAGAAAAAAAAATATAATCCTCGAGACTATTTCAAACTTTCAATTAATCAATACAAAACTATAAAAGAGATTATTTTGAAGTACTTGAAATAAATTTTGACCATGCAATATGAATCTTCAATCAATTTGTTTGGGGAGAAATTAGACATACGTAGAAGGACCACTAGAAATACGACACGTGGATTGGTTTCATAATCTGCCGTCAACAACTACCTTCAGACTTTGAACTCAGTGTCTACTGACAGACTATGAACAATATTAGAAGATGATCCCATAGTCTTCCATCAAAGACTTCTTTACGAGTCCCATATCTGATTTCAGAGTCTCATATAAGAGATTGATTTCAGACTCCGAACTCAGTGTCTACCATCAGACTCTCTCATCAGGGTCATGCTTTCAGGACCCGCCGCCAAGACCTTCACCTCAGGCTCATTTCCAGGGAAGTCAGATGAGGATCAAAAGAGAAATTAGCCCGAAATATCAACTTCTTCATTATGAGAATTACTTTCCATTTCTTGTAACTGATTAACCGTCCAAAATAGAGAGATTTTTGAGATTAGGTTGATTAATTAGGAATGTGAACATTACCAATCTTGATTTCCTTGTAATGAAAAAGTTGTGAATAATAGGGGGATATCCTCAAAAAGAGGAGGAGTTTCTTCTAGATGATTAAGAAATAAGGGATAAAGCTTTTTGCATGCTACTTTTTATATTCAAATTTTATTGTTTGTGAAATTTCATGTAGAAATAATTTACGCTGTTTTTGGGAAAATGAGATGAAAAACTGTGTCTATGGCTAATTTAATCATGTTCCTCGAGAATTGTTTTGGAACTAAAAAAGATCTACTTATTCATTCCTCTTGTTTGCTACATTCTCTTTTATTGTTTTAGAAATTACCCAATCGAGGAAAATAAGAATGGCCCTAAGGAAGAAGTAGTCCATAATCTATGCTTCATCTAGTTACGAAGAAGATGAAGTCTCCAACCATCTGACGCCTGCAGTGGATGTTACAACAATGATGCACAAAATGATGAAACATATGGAAGAATAAAACTGCTAGGCTGCTGCTGCAATGAAAATAATGAAACAATAGTTCTAGGAACATATGCAGGCCATGCAACAAAAAAACCATACGCTAATAGTTCAAATCAAATAGGTCGCGCCAGAGGTAAAGACTAGAGAAGAAGGCCTACTGAAGGAGACAGAGAACATGTCCAGAATGTCCCAAGTTGCTGTGATTATGATTATAGATAGAGGTAGCCAAAGAAATATGACTAGGGACGAGTAAGGTCAGAATCCAAAGAAGGGAAACCGCAAGGCGAACAAAGAGAAGTTAGTGTCTAAAGAGATGCTGAAGAAGGACAGAGATATGATTCGGAGCCTAAATGGCCAAAATGGGAAGATAATGAACTGTTGTATGAGTTCACCCTCTATAAGAACAAATCGTCCACAAAATATAATAACTGGGTTTGTTAAGGGAACCACAGCCAATGAAAGTACCAGAGGAATTCCATGATAATGGGCTGTATTGCGAGTCCCACTTGAATGTAAGGCAAATGATGAGTGGTAAATGTATCAATATTTCCCACTCATTTGACCTAATATTTTGTATAGTTTCTTGAGTTTTGTGAATATTTTGATGTGTTTTATGTTATTTTGTAGATAAATAAAGTTTCAGGACTCTCTAGAAGTAATTTAGGGACAAAACAGAGAAAACCGGATAAAAGGGCAAAATTGTAATTTTGTGTGTCGCGACGCGCATACCTTCTACGTCACGACCGCTAACGTGCGCTGGACCTTACTAACGTGCGTCAGACACATGTCAACATCAGAGCAGATCCGCTAACGTGCATCGTGCCACATGTCACCATCACATGCTGCCGACAATCGCCATCGCCACGTGTCATCTACGTGTCATCCATGTGTCAGCCACGTGGCGTCCACATCAGTCACATGTAGAGTCAGCTTGCCACATGTCAGCCATGTCATCATCAGCTAATCATCTTATGCCACATGTCATCATCACATGCTACCGACAATCCATATCGCCACGTTATCACCACGTCGGCATAATTATTGAGTAATCATTCAGCTGCCAGTGCCGCCAGGACATGTGTCAGCATCTCCGCATACCACGCAGAAAATCAAGGCGTGTCGCGAAGCGCAAATGGTTGCGCGTCGTGATGCGAGGAGCTTACTGAGGCCTATAAATTCAACTCGAAATTTCAGTTTCAGATCCATACTTTTCTCTGTGTAATTCCTAGTGAATACTAAGAGGATTGTATCTTGTTTATTTAATTTCAGTTCTGTAATTAATTTTATTTACTTTTACGCACAGTTCTTACATTTCTTTACTTTTTCAGTTTTTACTTTTCGGTAATGAGGAGGTAACTCCCCCTGCTGGGGTAAAAGGTAAAGCTTCTATTATTGCTATTTAGATTAATCTCCCTTAATTATAATATAATAACTATTTAAAACCTGACTTAATAAGGATATCGCTATATTGGCCGGTTGGTAATTATTTATAAATTGGTTTTAAACTGACTAAGCATGGATACCGCTTGGTTGATTGGTTGGTAATTAATTATTAATTTAACTAATCAGGTTACCGCCTATATGGCTGGTTGGTAATATCACACAAGTTAATATATTATATTAAGGGATATATCTAAAATAATAGTAATAGAAGTGGATCATTTGACCCCCAGCATTTTCTTTTATTGTACTTTTACCTTTTTAATTTCCAGCATTTACTTTTCAGCACTTTACTTTATGTCTTTTATTTTTAAGCTCTTAGTAGTTGTAAATATGTATCGTAGCTAAGCCCGTTATCTGAGATTGTGATGGATTCCAATATCACCGGTTTATAAGGGGTTATTTTATTGTTTAGGTAATATAAAGGTTTACTTATTAAGTCTTAAGCTTAATGCTTCTTGTTAACTGGCCGCTAATAAGATTGATCGGGTAAACTTAAAATAAACTTGACGAAGGAATTTTAGGTTTCAGCCTTAGACTTAATAGCTCATGATCTTCCTTGAGGATAGATAACCCTTTAATAGATTTCCTTACGTGATAGACATATACTTGTCGGGCGGGGGTAGCCACAATTGGAACTTAATCTTAATGAATTCAGGTAACTTGGTTGACATAGACATATGGTTTAATTGGGTTACACTGGGTATTTGCATCTGACCATCGACAGAGGCTTTTGCAGAATTTCGTGTTTCAGGTTAGTAAACCAACATATTACACAAACGTAAAATAACCACTTCATCTTTTAAAAAAGGTATTGGAAGAATTCACAACCCTAGATAGTTTAATAATATTGAATTTTCCTTAATCTACTTTCGCGCTATTTTTATTTACTTGTTTTAATTTTCAAGTCACCATCCAATCAAAACAATCAATCTGTTAGGTACTCGTAAATATTTGGCTTCATAAATTAATAGTTTAGGTATTAAGTCCTCATGGGATCGATACTTTTTATACTACTTGAACGATACATGCGCTTGCGTTATACGCGTGTGACAATACCGGTCAATCAAGCCGTAAATTATTGTATATATTATTTTCTTTGTCTTGTACTAATAATTGTGATTTGTTTTGATATCTTTTTTTATTTTCTCCGACAAAATCCAGACCTTTTTTACTTTCACGATTTATTTTTACTGTTTAGCTAATAATTATCATCTGGCAGATACTAGTGCTATTATTACTCACCCTTTTTCATGTATTATAAATTCAACTCATCATTGCACTCTTAAAGGCATCCAGAGTTGACAAAGAAATGCATAAAAATGGAAGCCACTTCAAGAAGACGAGTTGTAAACATCTGTGTGTTACACGGTACTAGTGTTGGTTCTAATCCAGAATTCGTAATGGCAGCACATGAATTAGGCCGAGTCATAGCTGAGAGAATTATGCACTTAATATATGGCGGTGGCAATCTTGGATTAATGGGGATCATTTCAATGGCTGTACAGGAAGGAGGCAGTCAAGTTTTGGGAATCGTCCCAAAACCTTTGGCGGAGGTGAATTTTATAGGATCATCAAATGGAGAGGAACTTATCGTGGCAGGTATGTTTGAACGACTGGTAGAAATGATTAACTGTGCTGATGCTTTTATTGCTTTGCCATGAGGCTTGGGCACGATGGAGGAAATTTTTACAGTACTATCTTGGGCGAACTTGAACATACACCAGAAACCGCTTGGACTGTTCAAGGCTGATGGATTTTATGATTTTCTTTGTGTGTTTCCTGATGATGCCCGGAGAAATAGGTTCGTGTCAAAACCTGTAAAAGAACTCCCATTTACTGCCAGTACTGCCCTAGATTTAATTGAACAAATCTTAGCCTTTGAACCACAAATTGACCATATCCTTTCCAAGATCAATTGGTCTGATAATGATCGTAAGAAGCGTCAGATTAATCTGGAACCTAACATTTAGTTTCCATTTTAATTTCAACTACTCAGGTACTATCTTCTAAACTCATCTTCTACTTTTTAAGACATTGGGGACAATGTCTCATTTAGGTTTGGGGGTGGGGAATAGTTGACTAGTATCTTGTTTTTTATGTTGTTTTTATTTTTATTCTAAAAAATTTTCGAAAAATTCAAAAAAAAATTGAAAATTTTTACAAAAATCAAAAAAAAATATTTTGTGTTTTTGTGTTTTTAATTTGATTAATCGGGTGAAATTGGTGTGAGGTAGTTGTGTAAGGAATTTCCACTCCTGAGATGTATCTCAACCTATTTCGGAACAAGTTAATTTTTGTTTATTTCCTTTTGAATTATTTAATTTGTAAATTCTCCATAATACAGACTAAAAATGGATCTCCATATGCTCAGTTGACAGGTATGATCAACATACATGGTAACATACAGACATGAGTTGTAATATACAAGTTTGTAATATTCAGTGCTCTGGTTTAATTGGAGGAAGCATCTTCAAAAAGTGATGGGATAAAAAAAACGTATGAGATCCGAGTTATTAAGTTCGTAGGGGTGTTTTAACACCTAGTGCCCTAAAGCCAACTGGTTTGGGAGACACTGACCCAAAGCTCGCTACATGGATCAAGGATGTTGCAAAAAATATATATATCTGAAGTCCGAGTAATTAAGTCCGTAGGGGTGTCTTAACACCTGGTGTCCTAGAGCCAACTGGTTTGGGAGTCACTGACCTAAAGCTCGCTACATGGATGAAAGATATTGTTTATAAATAAATAAAAAATCAGAAAAATTATTTCATTGCTACAAAAAGATGTGAATTCTGATAAAACTTTATGACAAAAATATTACTCTATTCTCAACTGCACTTGTGACTATTGTGGGCAAAATGAGTTGATTATTATTTTGTTGGCTATGTATATGGAGAATGGTAAAAATAATAGGAGAATTTATTTATTCGGTAATTTAGAAAGAAAGAAAACAATTCTAAATTTGGATAAGAAGTTTCACCTGATTAGTCACTAACTTCTTTATTCTTTTTTCTCTTATCTTTTTGCTTTTGTGTGCATTAGTTTTACTATCTTTTCACTTTTGTAAAATGTTTGTGGGTATCGTTGCTATAAGCCCTCACGAGACTACAACTCGTCCACTAGGGACACCTAGGGGTTTAAAGGCTTGTTGCATACGCTAAATGCAACTGTGATCCCTACGAAAGTGGTTTAGTTTAATTTTATTTTGTTGTTTTGCTCGAGGACTAGCAAAATTTTAGGTTTGGGGGTGTGATTAGTGGTAAATGTATCACTATTTCCCACTCATTTGACCTAATATTTTGTATAGTTTCTTGATTTTTGTGAATATTAAGATGTGTTTTGTGTTATTTTATAGATAAATAAAGTTTCAGGACTCTCTGGAAGCAATTTGGGGCCAAAACAATGAAAAACGGACAAAATGACAAAATTGTAATTTTTCACTTCGCGACGCGCATGCCTTCTGTGTCGCGACCACTAACGTGCGCCGGACCTTACTAACGTGTGCCTGACATGTGTCAATATCAGAGCAGATCTGCTAACATGCATCGTGCCACATGTCACCATCACATGCTGCCGAGAATCACCATCGCCATGTGTCATCGACGTGTCATCCATGTGTTAGCCACGTGGCGTCCATATCAGTCACATGCCGAGTCAGCTTGCCACATGTCAGCCACGTCATCATCATCCAATCATCTTATGCCACGTGTCATCATCACATGCTGTCGACAATCCACATCGCCACATCAACACAATTATTGAGTAATCATTCAGTTGTCAGCGCCGCCAGGACATGTGTCAGCATCTCTGCATTCCACGCCGCAAATCAATACGCGTCATGACGCACAAAGTGTTGCATGTCACGACGCGAGGAGCTTACCGAGGCCTATAAATTCAGCTCGAAATTTCATTTTTAGATCCATACTTTTCTCTATGTAATTCCTAGTGAATACTAAGAGGATTGTATCTTGTTTGTTTAATTTCAGTTCTGTAATTAATTTTATTTACATTTACTCACAGTTCTTACCTTTCTTTACTTTTTCAGTTTTTACTTTTTGGTAATGAGGAGGTAACTCCCCCCTGCTGGGGTAAAATGTAAAGCTTATATTATTGCTATTTAGATTAATCTCCCTTAATTATAATATAATAACTATTTAAAACCTGACTTAATGAGGATACCGTTATATTGGCCGGTTGGTAATTATTTATAAATTGGTTTTAAACTGACTAAGCATGGATACCGTCTGGTTGGTTGGTTGGTAATTAATTATTAATTTAACTTAATCAGGTTACCGCCTATATGGCTGGTTGGTAATATCACACAAGTTAATATATTATATTAAGGGAGTTATCTAAAATAGTAGTAATAGAAGTGGATCATTTGACCCCCAGCATTTTCTTTTATTGTACTTTTACCTTTTTAATTTCCAGCATTTACTTTTCAGCACTTTACTTTATGTCTTTTATTTTTAAGCTTTTAGTAATTGTAAATATGTGTCGTAGCTAAGCCCGTTATCTGAGGTTGTGATGGATTCCAATATCACCGGTTTATAAGGGGTTATTTTATAGTTTGGGTAATATAAAGGTTTACTTATTAAGTCTTAAGCTTAATGCTTCTTGTTAACTGGCCACTAATAAGATTGATCGGGTAAACTTAAAATAAACTTGATGAAGGAATTTTAGGTTTCAGCCTTAGACTTAAATAGCCCACGATCTTTCTTGAGGATAGATAAACCTTTAATAGATTTCCTTACAGGATAGACATATACCTGTCGGGCGGGGGTAGCCACAATTGGAACTTAATCTTAATGAATTCAGGTAACTTGGTTGACATAGACATATGGTTTAATTGGGTTACACTGGGTATTTGCATCTGACCATCGACATAGGCTTTTGCAGAATTTCGTGTTCCAGGTTAGTAAACCAACATATTACACAAACGTAAAATAACCACTTCATCTTTTAAAAAATGTATTAGAAGAATTCACAACCCTAGATAGTTTAATAATATTGAATTTTCCTTAATATACTTTCGCGTTATTTTTATTTACTTGTTTTAATTTTAAAGTCACCATCCAATCAAAACAATCAATCTGTTAGGTACTCGTAAATATTTAGCTTCATAAATTAATAGTTTAGGTATTAAGTCTTCGTGGGATCAATACTTTTTATACTACTTGAACGATATGTGCGCTTGTGTTATACGCGTGTGACAACACCGATCAGCAAAATACCGCCAGGTGCAAGAACTTATACCGCCAGATAAGGGCGATTATGAAGAAAGGAAAACTATTAGAATATCTTAAGAAGAAGAGCCCGTTGAAGGCCAGAGATTTGTCTTGGGAAGTGAACCACCAACATCATTAATGCTTGAAGTAGGGGCAATGGGTTGAAGCAAGACCCAACTATATAACATGAGGGTCAGAGGTATGTCTCATGCGTAGGAATGAGCACAAAAGGTAAAATCCCGAAAATCATAAAAGAGAAATCCGATGTCTAGTTTAAAGAACCCGTTAGAACCTGAGAATTCCAAAAAAATCCAACGTCTGGTTTAAAAAACCTGTTAGGATCTAGGAGTTCAAAAGACAAATCTGATGTATGGTTTATAGAATCCGTCAGAGCCTGATGTATGGTAGAAAAACCCATCAGAGCATGAGAATTTTAAAAAAATACGGATCTAGCGTAAGAAAGATAAACCCATCGGTATATGAACTGATGAATTTATAGTTTGAGTGATTGAAAATACTTGCTTCCGTTTTCTTCTTATAAAAACTTTGAATGTGCAATTTGAATCTATATGGAAAGTCGCAAGTTATTTATGGAAACTATTGATTGATTAGCTAATGTGAACTAACAATAACATGAATCCTAAGAAGGCTTACAAAGCTCATTTTTAATGGTTGAGTATTTATAGGAAAGAGTGAAGACCAAATATGGAAAGATTGAAGCCTAACTAGAGTTTTGAGCAAATGTTGATTTTTCGATCAACATGATGATGTGGCAGCTAACCAGACAAGTTGACGTGGCAGCTGACTAGGTGTTATTAGATAATATAATAGTATAAGAAGATAAGTTCAGGAGACCAGATGCACATCATCAGGGTGTGAATATAAGAACTTGAATGTCGTAATTAGGTCAGACATGAATATCCAAGTCAAGTCAGGAGCTGACATCAAGTCAGGATCACAGTAAAAAGATAGAGTCAGAACCCGTTTGTCGGGTCAATACCACTCCGACAAAGATAGAATCAGAACATGTATGCCAATATCAGGACCGCCTCAGCAAATCAGGGTCAAATCTACTAGAAAAATACGTAAAGATGCAGGCTTCAACCAGGTTCTGAGCATTCTCGGACTCATTCGGAGAATCTTGAATCTATAGCCTATTTTTTGAAGCCTTCTTAGTGTAGTCCTAGAAACATCAGAAGTACCTACTTTTAATGCTCCTCTCAGCATAGCAACCCGATTCCTTATTAGTTTCACGAGAAAGATAATATTCTTTAGAATGTTAGATAGTTGGAAGACCATCTAAAGCAGGGGCAGGACTTGTTGAAACAAGACTTTTTGAAAAAGTGGAAGAACCTTCTGAAGGCAGCGATACAACTGGAAATAGAACAAGCGGAGGTTCTATAACAGAGGTAGGCAGGGGTAGAGGAGCATGATAAGTCCAGAGCTGAAGAATCTCCATCTTAGAAGGATGTGGCAAATAACATCTTGGAGAAATCTCCTGAACAAGATGCCTCAAAAGAAAAAACCAACACGAGAGCATCAGAAGAGGTTGCCACTCAAAGAAAGGGAACGATGAGGCTCGCATCATCCAGAGAGCACCTAGACCCAATACTCAGGCGGAAAGTTGTTAGAAATACAAGATAACTTGAGTTGCGGAGAACTCACAGAAACCGAAACTGTAGGGATTAATGGAGAATTGCAAGGAAAACTACTATTGTGTTTCAGGTCAACTTCAATAGTAACTTAACAGAGGAAGCTTGTCTTCGTCAATAAATTGTCGAGATGAGGTGTCTAAGAGGTAACCAGATCGTTGTAAAGGGATGATGATCCAAACTTGTGCGGAAACCCTATAAGTCCAACATATACTGAGGTATTATCAAACCAATACGAGACATTTATTATCTTGGTCATCGTGTGTTGTACTCTTTTCACTTCGTTCAGGTTTTGTCCCAATTGAGTTTGTTGTTAAGGTTTTTAACGAGATAGCACACAATAGCATTAACCATCTAGAAGAAAGAAGAAGCCATCAGCTCAAAACTCCCAGAAGCAACTTCCTGACTAGCTGCCTATGAAGAAGAAGCCAGCAACGTAGCCTCATAAGGAACAATCACTCCTAGAAGGACAATGGGGAGACTTACGCCATCCTATGGGTGCACGGTAGCACCCGAAGACTCTACAACACTAGAAAGCAAAGTCGGATCACGATCATGTGGACCATTTTGGCAGGACCTATCTCCAGGCTCTTTAGCGCGACCCTCCCAGTGAAGTCAGGATATTTTGATAGTTGAAATTCGAAGACAGTTTATTTCCACCATTTTTATCTGAAAATGACGAAAATAAAAGGGGGAATGTTTGGGGAAAAATCAGGCATACGCAAGACTAATATAAATACAACACGTGAAGTGGTTTCAGAATCTGTCGTCAACAACTAACTTTAGATTCTGAACTCAGTGTCTACCGACAGACCATGAACAACATCAAATGTTGATCGCAAAGTCTTCCGTCAGAGACTTATTTAAGAGTCATATTCTGATTTCAAAGTCCCACACCAGTGACTGATTTCAGACACCGAAGTTAGTGTCTACCGTTAGACTCTGTCGTCTAGGTCATGCTTTCAGGACCAGCTACCGAGACCTTCGCATGCCCATTCCTAGGGAAGTCTGATGAGGATCAAAAGAGAAATTAGCCCAAAATATTAGCTCTTTCATTATGGGAATCACATAAATAAGTAAAGAGACAACCAAATAAGTTACTTTCTATTTCTTGTAACTAATTAGCCACACAAAATAGAGAGATTCTTTAGATTAGCCTGATTAATTAGGAATATGAATGTTCCTATATTTTATATCGTACCGCAAGTGTACGGTGTCAAGTTTTAGTAAAGATGAGTGAAAAAGTGTCAAACCCACAGAGATTGTATTCAACTCACACTAAGTACTATAATTAATAAACCTAATTTTATTTAGAAGCAATTTAAATTAAGATTAAAAACTAAATAAATAAGATATTTAAATATGTAATTAGGAGAAACCAATATGAGTTAGATTCTAGAGTCTAATTTCACCTAGTTATCCCCTATGTATTTGTCATGCCATTCAATTCTTATTCAGTTGCATTGTTTATAAGTCAAGAATCCTAAAGTACTCCACTCCCTTTCCCGAGCAATAGTGAAAACATTATTAATCACCGACTTCGATATCCCTATAAAAATCTAGTAATTAACAATTCATTACGTTTTGTGATTCTTTATTAATGACTTCAAAGGGATTGTAGATTCTCCCGAGCTCTACAAATCTCCTAGGTTATATTCTCTATATCCTATTCAAAATTTCTCTCTCCCGAGCGATAGATTCTAAACATTCATCATCTCAATTTGTGGCCAACAAACAAGAAGCATTAAACATAAGAGAATATAAATAAACTGAATTAAAACTTCATAAAATTCAATTTGGCAAATAATACATAGGTTCAAGCATTGGCTACATCATCCTCTAGAAATATGGAGTTAGTTCATGACCAAATAATAAAATAATGAAAGTAATGTCATGGACATAATGGAAATCATTAGATTTTAAAGATAGAAACTAGAAGATTAAACCCGAATTGAATCACTTCATCTTCGGACTTCACCGCCTTCGTCTCATTTTATCGCTCTTCAATATTTCTCTTTGGATCTCTCTAACCTATGTGTTTATAACTCTTGAATTGTGAAATAGCCTCCTCTTTAGGGTTCTGGATGAGCTTATGTATTTATAGGAAAATTTTGGAGTCATTGTGCTTGTAAAACCCTGATTTCTGATGTTTCTGGGTGTCTGTCGTAGCATCGCGACGCTGCTCCCTCAGGAGAAATATATATGGAGCTGAAGGGGCATCGTGACGCCAGAAGTGGGTGTCGTGACCCCAATCATAAATTCTGGAATGCTATTTTCTGCATTTTCCGCTCTTCTCGCGTGCTTCTGATGCGTCCATAGGGTCCCAAAACACGTACAATTGCTCCAAGTTCTATGTCCTAATGCTTCCTATAAATAAAACATAAAAAATTACAAATACATTAAATGATATGGAATCTAACAAGATAATAAGCTAAGAATGCATGAATAAGTGGGTATAAACCGCATTTATCAAACACCCCCAAACTTAAGATTTTGCTAGTCGCGAGCAAAAGATTAAATAAAAACTAAATAAAAATAAATAAACAAAAATAGAAAAATGAACAAGGCCACTTTCGTAGGGATCATAATTGCATTTAGTGTATGCAACAAGCCTTTAAACCTTTAGGCGGCTCTAGTGGATGAGTTATAGTCTCCTGAGGGCTTACAGCGATGACACCCACAAACATCATTCACACACAATCATGCAAAAATAATAAAATAACAAAAGAAAATAAAATAGTCTCGATAGTTACGCATAATATTGTCCTTAAAGAATGCCTACTAATAAAATCAGAGAACCTTCAAACATCATTCACTAGTCACTTTGTCAATTACTTAGGTTCTTACTGCTTAAAACCTATTGTTAAGTGCTTACGAGTCTAACCTAGATCACCTACTCAAGGCATCAAATAAAAATAAATTGGAAACTTATCGTTTCTAAGATTTCATCTAAAGCAAACAAAATTCATCATTGGACTTATGTTTTACTATCTAGGACTAAAAACAATAAAAAATAATTTTTCATTTTTTTGAATAAACTTTTTTAAAAAAAAATAGCAGGAACTATCACTACATGCACACACTCCAAACTTAAAACTTGTATTGTCTTCAATATAAGATAAACATAAAGAAACAAGAGTGGGGAACAACACTTAAGGACATGGAGTTGACCAGGCTCCTACTGGTCAGAATTTGACTGTGCGGGTTGTGTGGTTTGCGCTAACACCTGCATAAATACACATGCAAACTAATAAAAAAGAAAATAGCACAAAATTAAATAAAAATAAAATAAAGAAAACAATAATAAAACAAATACAAGGGTTGCCTCCCCGCTAGCTCTAAGTTTAACATCTTCAGCCATACGTTACCACCCAAGTGGTCATGGTGGCTTCAATGTAGCGGACCAGGTAGCATCATTTATCTTATTCTTTGGTATCCATCGATTGTTATGACATGAAAAAGATAGCTTGGCGGGTTGGGGCAGTTTATCCATGGATGGTCCCCCAAAGTCTACTGATGGTTGAATCTGTGGACTGCACATGTGGTAAAATTGACTTGACCAATTTTTAAGCTTCACATGGATCATCTTCAAGTGAGCACTGACTCTTCTTTTCCTCTGTTTACGGTTCTTTGGGATCAATTTCAGTTCTGGCTGTGGAGGTTCATCTTTACTTGGCTGCACTATGCTCGTAGGTTGTTGAAGTACTGATTCACCATGCGTGTTTGCAACTCCCATCTCTGCAGTATCTACCATGTGACATTCTGCATCACCTTGAGGACTCGACATGGCTTTGAAAACACTGAAGGTGACTTCTGCCGGTTGCCAAGAAATGTCTCTCAAAGATGATTGAGATCTCATGATCCCCCTCCATATCAAGGACAATGAAGACATCAAGAATGTAAAATTAATCCACCTTAACCAACACATCCTCTACTATTCCTCTCGGGTTGGTGATAGATCTATCTACTAGCTGGAATGTCATTGTGGTTGGCTTTGCCTCACCTATGCCCAACTGTTTGTAGATGGATAACAACATGAGATTGATACTTGCCCCTAAATCACATAGTGCCTTACCAAAATATTGATTCCCAATAGTGCAAGGTATGATAAAGCTGCCATGAACATTCAATTTTTGAAGGAGCTTCTTCTGTATAATGGCACTACACTCCACTGTGAGTGCTACTGTTTCAAAATCTGCCAGCTTCATTTTCTTTGACATTATCTCCTTCATAAACATCACATAATTAGGCATATATTCTAATACATCTACGAAGGGGATATTGATATGGATATTTTTGAAGATGTCAAGGAATTTGGCAAACTGAGCATCCAACTTCTTCTTTTGAAAGCACTGAGGGTATGGCAAAGGTGTCTTCGAGATATGAGGTGGCTTATATGGAGGAGCTACTGCACTATTCTCTTCTTTCATCACTGTTTCCTCTTGAATTTGTGCTTCTTCGCCTTGACTGTCTTGGTCTTTAGGAGAATCTCTAATTTCTTGCCCACTTCTGAGGGTAATTGCCTGACACTGCTCTTTAGGGTTGATGAACGAAAAATATATCAATATTTACCCCATTTTACTTAATATTTTGTATAGTTTCTCGAGTTTTATGAACGGTTTGATGTGCTTTTGTTTATTTTACAGATAAAATAAAATCGGACTAAATGGAATCAATCAGGACAAAATATGGAACAAAGAAGGGTAAAAACTGGACTTGATATTTGGATTTTGGAGGTTGGAAACTTGAAATGGCGTTATAATGAAGTACAATTTCGAAAATTTCAACTTTGCGTAATTTTTGTATTTTGGCCATCACATTTTACTCTGATATTGGATTGAGGTGATTCAAGTTCCAGATGAAAGAAGACACAAATATCTACAACTTTGATGTTTATAAGAATTTTGAATTCTGAAGTTTTCAAGACCAAAACTGATGAACAATACAAAGTATGTTATGTATAATTATTAAAGTCATTGTCAAAAAAAAAAAATGGAAAATGATAATTTATAATTTATAATTGTCAAACTTCCACCAAACATACTTGCATGTTTGGTGGAGGATTTGATGCCATGTTTCGTGCCATGTTTCGTGGCATGTTCGGTGGAGAAATTGGTGGAAGCCTTTATATTTGCCTATAAATAGCATGCTAAATTTGATGTAAAATTCATACTTTCTTCTGGGGAATTTCCTTAGAATACTAAGAAGAGAGTATCTTGTTTGTTTAATTTTAGTTTTCTTGTATTTAATTTTTATTTTAGTAATAAAACTTTGTTTGTTTTACTTAACGCATGAGAGGTAACTTCTTTCTGCTAGGGTGAAAGGTGAAACTCTTATTTTTATAATTTAGATTAATCTTCCTTATTTTATAATATATAAATTATCATAAAATCTGACTTAATTGGATACCGTCTTTGTGGTTTGTTGGACTTAATTAAATTAATTTTAACCTGACTTAATTGGATATCGCCTTTATGGTCGGTTGGAATTAATTAAAATATGACTTAATCAGGATACCACCTATACGGTCGGTTGGTAATATAATGCAAATTTATATATTATAATAAGGGAGATTTCTAGATTTTAAATAATAAAAGTTGATCCACAAACCCCCATCATTTTATTTCATTGTTGTAATTTTTACTTTTTAATTTTCAATTTATTGCATGATGTTTTATTTTTTTATGTCTTTAGTAGTCCTAGGTATGTGTTGTAACTAAATACAATATCTAGGGTTGTGATGAATTCCAATATCAATGATTTTGTAAGTTGATTTGTCTTTTGTCTTATTTAATATTTTGGTTTATTTACTGAGTCTTAAACTTAATGCTTCCTGTTAATTGGCTACTAATAAGATTGATTTGGTAAACTTAAAATGAACTTGACGAAGAGATTTTAGGTTTCAGCCTTAGATTCAATAGCTCACGATCTCACATTCACCTTAGAGATTTCCTTTTAGGATAGACATATACCCGTCGGGCGTGGGTAGACAAAATTGGAACTTAATCTTAATGAATTCGGAGTTTCTTAATTAATATAGACATATAGTTAATTGGGTTACTTTGGGTATTTGCATCTGACCATCGACAGAGGCTTTTGCATATCTTCGTGTTTCAGGTTAATAAATCGACATATTACACAAACATAACATAATCACTTCATATTTAGAAGAATATTGGAAGGATTCACAACCCTAGATAGTTTCATAATATTGATTACTTTTTAGAATTTACTTTTGCATTATTTTAATTACTTGTATTTAGTTAAAATCACCAACCAAATAACAATCAATTTTTAGATACTTATAGAAATTTAACTTCAAAAAATTAATAGCATAGGTATTAAGCCTTCGTGGGATCGATACATTTTATACTACTTGAGCGATACGTGCGCTTGCGTTACGTGTGTGATTTTACTTGTGTCTAATTTATTTTTACTTATTTTTTTTGTTTTCTTGTGTTTCAGGTTCTCAGACACTAATGAGAAGAACCAGAAGCTTTGAAATTCATCTGCTTGACCCAGAAATCGAAATAACTATTAGACAATTGATAAAGGAAATGCGAGAAGATCAAGAAGCACTAATGAACATGAACAATCAAGAACCTGAACTTTTGGAAGTAGCACCACTGATTCTCATTTAAGCAGAATAATTCCGGTGGTTGACAGCTTCGTATCATGTATTGTACTTCCTCTTTTACCTGTAAATGCTTGTGACAATAAAATATGCATTCAAATGATACAGTAATCAGTTATATTTGGGAGAAATGAAATTAAAGATCATAATGCCCACATCAGACACTTTCTGGAAGTTTGTGGCACATTCAATTACAAACGAGCAGGGAGAAGAAGCAATGAGTCTGCGTGTGTTCCCATATTCCTTGAAAGACAGAGCTAAGGCTTGGCTTCATTCATTACCAACAGGTTTCATAACTACTTGGAACAATTTTGCCGCCAAATTCCTTGCAAAATACTTCCCCCCCAGCCAGAACAGCAAAGTTGAGAAATGACATCACATCCTTTGTGCAACATGACTCATAATCCCTCCATGAAGCATGGGAAAGATACAAAGAATTGCTCCAAAAATGTCGTCACCATGAAATTGCAAAGTGGCTTCAAGTCCAAACTTTCTACAATGGACTTTCTGGATTGATGAAAACTACAGTTGATGTTGCTGCTGGAGGAGCTTTATTGGAAAAAAGAGAAGATCAAGCTTGGGACTTAATTGAAGAAATGGCTAACAATAATTCCTTGTGGCCAATAGAGAGAAGCATGATCCATCGAATAACAGGAATCCATGAAGTAGTGGCTAACTTAGTTTGAATGCCAAGCTGGATTAAATTTGCAAATGCCTGGAAACTCTTAACATGCAGGTTCATGCTGGATCCACAAGTTCACCATATGGAGGAGCACTAGAGGCAAAATCCTACAACCAACATGATGAGACTACAAACTATGTCAGCAACTTCAACAGACATGGAAACAATCCATATTCCAATACCTACAACCCAGGTTGGAGGAATCACCCCAATTTCGCATGGAGCAACACTTCAGGGCAAAGGAACAATCCACCACCCGGATTCCAACAGCAGAATAAAGGCCAATAGTATGAAAAAGAACCAGGAATAATACAAGTGCTTACCCATATGAAAAAGCAAGAAGCCAAATATGATGCTATGTTTCAATCCCAATCAGCATTAAATCAAAGTCAAGCAGTTTCTATAAAGGCACTGGAAAATCAATTGGGAAAACTGGCCAATGCTCAGAGTTACAAACTGCAAGGTACTCTTTCTAGCAACACCGAACCAAATCAAAGGAACAGAGGGAAAGAGCAATGCCAAGCCATCACATTGAAAAGCGACACTGAAATCAATAAAGATGTTACAGTCAAGGCATCTACTGAGAATATTCCAAAAGAAATCAATGAATCATATCCACAGATGGAGGAAAAAGAGGCAAAATAAAATGATCGAGAAAGATTTACTCCACCTCCATATTTTCCACAGCGTCTCCAGAAACACAAACTGGACAAGCAATTTACTCGATTCCTAGAGATATTCAAGCTGCATATCAATATTCCATTTGCAGAAGCGTGGGAGCAGATGCGCATTTATGTTAAATTCATGAAAGATATTCGGTCACGAAAGTGAAGATTGGGAGATTACGAGACTGTAGCATTGACAGAAGAATACAACACCATCATTCAGAGGAAGCTCCCCCAAAGTTGAAGGATCCTGGCAGTTTCACCATCCCTTGCACCACATGAGAACATTACTTTGGTAAGGCTTTGTGTGATTTAGGTGCTAGTATTAACTTGATGCCTTTGTCTATTTACAAGAAACTGTAGCTTGGAGAAGCAAAACCCACCTCAGTCACTCTACAACTTGCTGCCAGATCACTCACATTTCCAAGAGGGGTAGTGGAAGATGTGCTGGTCAAAGTAGACAAATTTATTTTCCCTGTAGATTTTATTATCCTTGACAGACGAAGAAAAAGACGTACCCATCATCCTCGGGAGACCATTCTTGGCTACAGGTCGAACCATTATTGATGTATAAAAATATGAACTAACCATGAAGGTGCAGGAGCAAGAAGTAACATTCAATGTTTTCAAAGCCATGAAATTTCCAAATGACGAAAGAGATGAGAAATATTTTAGACTTGATGTAATAGAAAGTATCATCCAGAACACAGATACAATGCAACTTTCCACTGAAAACTTGAAACATGCATCACCAACATGACTGACAGAGAATTAGATGATGATATTATAGAATGCATCAACTATCTTGATGGAGCCTCTCGCTTCAGATCGATACCACAGGTGGAAAGCTTGGAACTACCAAAAAATGAGAGAATCAAGCCCTCGATTGAAGAACCACCATAGTTGGAACTAAAGTCACTTCTGAGCCATCTCAGGTATGCATACTTGGAAAACTCTTATGCTTTACCTGTGATTATTTCTTCATCGTTAACATGGGTGTAGGAAGATAAGTTATTGAGAGTGTTACATGAGCACAAAAGAGCTATTGGCTGGACTATAGCAGACATTCGAGGCATCAGTCCATCATTTTGCATGCACAAAATCCTGATGAACGAAGAGTACAAAGCCATAGTGGAGCATCAACGAAGGCTGAATCCAATCATGAAGGAAGTAGTAAAGAAAGAAATCATCAAATGGTTGTATGCATGCATCATCTACCCCATCTTTGACAGCTCTTGGGTGAGTCTCATGCAATGTGTACCCAATAAAGGAGGATTGACTGTAGTTAAAAATGAAAAGAACGAGCTGATTCCAACAAGGACAATGACTGGATGGAGAGTGTACATGGACTACAGGAAGCTGAACAAAGCCACACGAAATGATCATTTCCTGCTACCATTCATTGACCATATGCTAGACAGATTGGCGGGGCATGATTTCTACTACTTTCTGCATGGATACTCGGGGTACAATCAGATTTCCATCGCCTCAGAAGATCAGAAGATAACCATTTTCACATGCTCATATGGTACTTTTGCATTCCGCAGGATGCCATTTGGACTCTGTAATGCTCTTGTCATATTTCAACGTTGCGTGATGGCCATCTTTTCAGACATGATAGCAAAAGATGGAAGTCTTCATGGATGACTTCTCAGTATTTGGAAACTCGTTCGACCACTGCTAACAAGTGTTACAAGGATTTGAAGATACTAATCTGGTACTGAACTGTGAGAAATGCCACTTCATAGTGCAGGAAGGCATTTTCCTGTGACATCAGATCTTATAGAATGAAATCGAGGTAGACAAAGCAAAGATCGAGACGGTAGAGAAATTACATCTACCATCATCCGTCAAAGGGATTCAAAATTTTCTCAGGCATGTAGGATTTTACCAGAGATTCATCAAAGACTTCTCCAAGATTGCTAAGCCTCTGTGCAATCTGCTGGAGAAAGACGTGTCGTTCCACTTCACCAAAGAATGCCACCATGCTTTTGAGATCTTGAAACAGAAGCTGGTCGCTGCCTCCATCATAGTAGCACCAAATTGGACGCTCACATTTGAAGTGATGTGTGATGCGAGTGATTTTGTAGTAGGTGCAGTTTTGGACAACGTAAGGTGAAAGTTTTTCACACCATTTACTACGCCAACAAAACTTTGAATGAAGCACAACTCAACTACACAACAACTGAAAATGAGTTGCTCGTAGTTGTGTTTGTTTTTGATAAATTCCACTCATATTTGTTGGGTCCCAAAGTGGTGGTCTACAAAGATCATTCAGCAATCAAATACTTGATCGCGAAGAAATATGCCAAGCCTAGATTGATATGTTGGGTGCTTCTACTGCAAGAATTTGACGTGGAGATCCGAGACAGAAAGAGGATAAAAAATCAAGTGGCAAATCAATTGTCAAGGCTTGAAAATGGACATACAACTGACAATAAGCTGACAATAAAAGAAACTTTTCTTGATGAACAATTGTTTGTCATCAAACAACAGGAAGTCCCATGGTATACTGACTATGTAAACTACATAGTATTGAGAAAATGGCAGTTGGAATGGACATATCAGCA